>JBBIGA010064273.1:0-12310 GCA_037576975.1 Alestes dentex
CTCTCTCTCTCTCTCTCTCTCTCTCTCTCTGTCTCTCTCTCTCTCTCTCTCTCTCTCTCTCTCTCTCTCTCTGTCTCACACCTTCAAATGTTGTGTGCATTCTTGTGGTCCTAATGGTTTGATTTAGTTAGATTAAATCCACTTTTTACAAGACATCTCAAAACAGGTTTCAAGAATATCATCAGGAAACAACTGCCTAAGAGTGTGAAGAAGAACCTCCTAGAGGAACCAAGACGGAGAAACTCTTTCAGAATGTGAGGATGAATCGATAAATGAAAATAATAATGAAATAAATGGGATAAACAGAGAAAATGATTTAAGAGTGTCAGAAGAAATTATTATGATTTAATATATATATACATCCATATATATATATACATCCAGAGAGCAATGTGCAATGTCTACAATCTCTAGAAATAGATTACGTCTTGTTTATAATGAGTTGTTTACATTTTGGTTGTTTACACTTGTATTTTTAATTGATCCCTCAGCAAAGCTGCAGATTTAACACCCATCTGTTGGAATGTTTCATTGTTTTATGCTACATTTATATGAATTTACAGTCAAAGTAAAGTTAATTGTCCTCTCAACTATATACATTAAGCTATTTCCTCCAGGCTTAATAAAGTTTTCTGATTCTGATTATACATGTATACACTGATAAGAGACCACATGGCTTCAGATTTGACAAGAAATAAACTAAACATTTAAACTCTAAACTAGAAGTAAAAATGTGCAGTTTAGTACAAGAGAAATTTTTAACATCCAAAATCATCATTAATCAGTGCAAAGCAAACAGAATGGAATTGCAATTGGAGTTTTATGTTTTATATGTGCAAATGACCAGCAGCAATATAAATACACATGAAAAGCATTTGTTTTATTTTCAAGCACTCAGGAACTCCGGATCCACAATATGAGGACGCACACATTCACAGGCTTGACCAAGACCCCCCAAGACACTGACCACCAAGGCTGAACAACCCACGCAGGACCGTGACACACACCCTCTTTATATTTCAAACCCCATTTAGTCATCCCCCTCTTTAGTAAGGGGATACAGCATGGGATACATCATGACACTGATGACTCTCAAATGATTTAGACAACCGGTGGACAGCTTGTCACCACACCATTTGAGCCCAGTGTAGCTTTTAGCCTGGCCCACTCTACAGCTGTTATTTAAAGATAAGCCCTAGCGGTGCTGTACGGCACAGTACACCCCGCTGCTAATGAATGGAGTGGCTTTCAAAGCTTCATTGTCTGAGCTGAATCTGAGCGATATTGAGCCATTGACGTTTGGTCTGGTGCAGTAAATTGCCTGGTGCTTGGCCATTGACCTCCCTCTGAGAGACTGACAGCAGTCAATAAAGCTCCACTTCCTGCTGCCCCTCGGGGACCGCCACTCCATAATTCCTGGGGATCGCTCTTCCTTTCGGCTTCTGTGTCCACTTCAGCCGCGGGAGGGGAGGGACGGACGTGATGGAGAAACAGGATACCTGCCAACTGTTTATGTGATCAATGGCCTGGCCCATCACAAGCTGGCTAGGGTTAATATGGCCCATTTGACTCAATTACATAAAGCACTGACTGGGGAAGGGAGGAGAAAAGGGGATCGAATGACACCCCCTTTCCCCCTTTCCCTGCTTCCCTTAGCTGGTTTGGCCTTCTGCATTTCTGGCTGTCCAGATAGATAGATAAATACACAGATAAACATACTCTATTGATCCCCAAGGGGAAATATGGGCCCGGTAACAAAAAACACAGGACATATTTTGTCACTGTGGTAACAAAACCTTGTATCTCTGGTATAACTTCATAAGAGAAATACAATCATTCTTATCTTTAATGCACATTAATGTAAAGAATCTTTTGTACCTTTTCTGATGTTTATGTCTTTTTATTTCTTATGAAATGGCACTATGATGTAAATGGGACCTGTCAAATTGCTAACACTTTACTAAAGGGCGACATTTGTGACATAGGCCTTTCATGACACCTGTCATAAACCTACATAAACATTCACAAAGGCTTATTCCAACCAGGATTGAGAGTTAAAAGGCTGCTTATGTTCATTTTAATGTAATTTCACCCCAGAATATTGATGCTTGTTGAACTAAGCCTTTATTATTCGCTATATATGTTTATTTCATTTGTTATGAGAGGCTTATGTAGGTGCTGTGTAGTGTTATGAATGCTATCGGACAGTAAAGTGAAATCATTTTCACACTTAGTGGTGTAACCAACAACAAGAGCTCAAAACTGATGAAGCAAAACTTGGACACCAGATATTTGTTGACTGATCAACTACATCCCTTTCACACTTTTATTATACGTCTGGTGCAATGTTATTTATTCTGGAAGTATTCTTTATATCCCATTCACACTTTACTATTACACTGCTGTATTGTCTACTTCTTGTTTTATCTCTGATTCACATCCCATTCACACTACTGTTAAGTTGCTAATGTCTATTTATTGTATTTGCTCTGTTATCCCTTGCACTTTGTTCAATGCTGTAACTGCCTTCTGTGCAATATCACACTTACGGTGAAAAACTAGTCACTCTGGAAGGTTTATATCCTGTTCACGATATACTGTCACATACATTACCATTATATCGTTGTGGTGTCTATTTATTATGCTGTTTGTACTTGCACTAAAATGTTGAATGTTGCTGTATGTTGCACTGTGGTCTGTTTAGAAACATCTTATCACACTATGTATGTGTTCACAGCTGCTGATGACAAGAAAGTAACCTTGAACCTTGAACTACATGTGGAATTAGGGGGGAATTGTGTACAATTATATTTCTTAAAATCAAAACAAAATTCAATTTCTTAAAAAAAAAAAAAATCTTTAAACCCATTTCCATGTTGCCTCCCCAAACGCCCACCCATCCAACAACCCCGTCCTTCCAATTCCAGATGTAATCCCTGGGTGTAATGAAGTCCTCTCTATGTGACTGTGTCCACTGAGATGTTCTCATGTCATACTGAATGCTATATGCTGAAAAAAATATCTCACTCCCTGACAGCAGAATAAAGAGGTGGTGATCTTGTCAATAAAGGCTATCTGTCCTGCAGTGAATGAAAGGGAGACGTTTTACTGATGAAGACACAACAGACACACGCTCACACATGCTGACGAATGTGAGATAAGCGGCGGCTGTGTGGTCAGAAGGCGTCCCGAGGGTGACAAAACGGACACTGACAGCTCTTAGTCTATCCCTGTTGGCCTCTTTGTGAAGAGCAGAATAATGGCTGGTTTTAAGCGGTGTACTCAAACAGATGAGTGCAGTTTACATTAAGCTCAATCCCATTAGTTCCTCTTTAATAAATGAGCTGATCCTGGCTGAAGAGCGAAGGCTGCTGTATGCTTGTCCTCCGCTGATATGGGCTTGGCTTAATGAAATGCTCTTTTGTGCGCTCGGGCGAACTCATTTGATTTTTTTCCCCCTCCCCATAGGCCTCCTGTATCCTGTGATAAGTCCTCGAACCACTGAAGCCTGTAATGACTCCATTACTGAGACCCCCACCAGACTGAGAGTGTGTGTGTGTGCGTGAGCATGTGTGTTTAAGAGGTGCTCGTGTGTCTACCCCATTATCAGCTGTAATCATTTTGCAGTCAAGGTAGTAATGAGATCTAATACGGGCCTATATGATAGATGTGTGAGTGTATATCTGCGTGTGTGTGTGTGTGTGTGTGTGCGCACACAAGCATTTGCTCACACATGCATTCACATGCACACACACTTTTAATATTTAAACACACATTTTTGCACTCAGTTCAAACACACACACACACACACACACACAGACTGACAGACTATGAAGTAAAAAGCTGGTAATTATTCTGAGGGGAAGCCACCGCCTAATACACAAGAAGACATAACAGGTCAATTGGAAGTTAATGTTCTCTTTGCCTTCTGAAGCATAAAACACACACACACACACACACACACACACACACACACACACATACACACACACACACACACACACACACACACAATCACACACACAGAACATTCAACTGTAATGAATTCCTCCACATAAACTCCTCAACCATCACTTGCAACGTCGCCTTGCTGCATTTACCCCAAACCGAAACCAGTGTGCTGCCTCAGAGAAAAACCTTCATTGTATTTTGAATTTTCCAAACAGAGGAAGCCGTGCCGGACATTAATTATTTACCCCCATCAGACGGCGACTTTCTCCTCATTTGCACATCACCGCCTGCATGACTGACTGCAGAATCACAGTAGCTGCTCCGAACTAAATCCAGAATAATGTGCTCTTTCTTCCTCCTTTATTCCACCTTTATTTTCCAATATCCTTGCTAAGGGCATGGGTGACAGCAGGATTAGAGTTTCGAGAATCATTTTGCACCTTTGGTCCATTACCCATGTCCCTTTTACCCAACTGCCATATATAACCTACTCACTAGGATTATATTACCAAATTTTAAAAGTAGCCAAAAGACAGAAAAAACAACAGTAGAAAACACTAAAACCTGGACTGCACCCAAATACTTTTAAACCTTCTTTCAAGTCTGTTTAACTTGTTTTCTGATTGGTAACCTATGGCTGAGATCATAAGCATTTAAATCCACATAGCTACCAGATCAGGTGAAATCAAGGAATGCAAGCAGGAAAGGAAGTTTAATTCACGCTACTTATACCAGAGGACTTATAGTAAGTAGAACTGAAAATGAAAATCTTCCTAGGTTGTTTGGACAGTAGAGGGCACTCCTGAGCGAGTCCAAAAAGAACAGGCTAATGTGGAGCTTTTGTACAAAATTGTAACATAAATGATTTATCTTTTTTGTACGGACATGTTCACTCATTTTTTTCAAGACAGAACAACATAAAGAATTTCAGCCCTACTGTCATAGATAAAGCTGTATTGCGATCCTGTAACAGGACTTTCTAACAGTGACTTATGTACATTTATGACAGCAGTAACTGCCAGTGAGCTCCTCAGTTCACCAACCAGTCACATTTTAATATGATATTGTACTGCCTAAACCCTGTTTGCTGTAAAAAAAAATGTCAGTGTAGCCCTAAAGGTCCATTTATATGTTATGGCGGAAAGATCATACAGGCAAAGATCCTGGAGGGAACCCTTAGATAGGCAGCTAATATGTAAACCAGTAGGACATCATCTGTCCCTGAATGATGTTTATGTTCACTTCCTGGCTGAAATGTGGCTGTAGTGAAAATATAAAAGCAAAATGCAGTTTCAGGCTGACTTGAAATAAGGAAGGTTTATACAGCATAGCACAGTTTCTGTAAGAAAAAAACATTGTAATGCAATGAAAAACTGTACTATTTCCATAAAACCTTACTATATAATTGTTCTGTAATCGTCTATATTACATTCACCTTATAGTATTCCTGAAGTACTGCCTATAACTAAATTAATTATGATTGACTACCTTATTGGAAACCACAGTGGGAGTCCTAAAATGTTCAGTAAGGTCTGAGATCTGAGATAATTAGCTCTTCAGTGTTAATGGAATGTAGCAAAGTGGTGTGATTCATGATGGGCCATTCACTTATGATTCATGAACTGAGGTGGACATTATTTAAAATGAACCCAGAGTGAGAGCAAGAAAAGGACACAGAACCAGGGAGAGCAGAGAGAAAAACATGAGACAGAGGGGAAATAAAGGAGGAGAGTGAAAGACATGTCACATATTAAAGCACACCAAGAAAGCAGAGAGGGAGGGTGGGTTCTATCAATGTTTCCATGTTTTGATATTTTATTTCTGCCTTTATTTTTTATGTGTCCTGAATGAGTCTGCACAGCCAGAATTGTTTGAGATGGTCAGTAAGTATCATCATATGTTAATTTATCTGTTAATCTACTTTTCTAATGAGACATAAAGAACATTGGGAAAGCATGCTGCACCTTTAAGAGAATTTTCTGAAATTCACTGCAATTTTAAGACAATTGATTAGGCTTAAGTTACAGATGTCCACTGGCAATATTACGATATTCAGAGCTGGTCAGTCTACTTTTAAAAATGTGCAAAAGCTAAATACTGTCATTGATGTGTTTTGTTAAAAAACAGAATATTTTTTAGAATATTTTTAGAATTAGGTTAATAAGAGCTTAGGTTAATAAGGTCCCCTACACTGTAGGACTAGAACCCAATTAGTTTTATGTTTTAGAAGTTGTTTTAATATAATTGTATTAGATTTAATATAATGGTAGTAAAATGCAATTGAATAAAAGCCTATTTTTGATCTGACTGCTTGGGCATGACAAAAATTGCAGGTGCAAAATGCCTGCGTTCACATATTTGTGGACCACCACACTAGGTGAAAGTTTACTTCCGGACCATTAACACCATCCACCAGTCCCGGAGTGGCCACAGGAGGGCCGCAGTGGATCTGAAAGGCCATCTGAGTGGCATTGTTATCTTTAGGGTCTTTCTTCTGTTCTATACATCACAGAGCTCTTTATAAAGAGGCCATGTGTGCTGCGGCAAAGATGGATGGTTTACCTTAATAAAGCAAGCACCCAAAGTGAAATGCACTTGGTGGGACCAACCATAGCAGTGCGAGTGTCCCAGCTGATTTCTAAAGAGAGCCATGATGAATGCGCTTTCAGGCGGCACAGGCAGACGACAGACCTCACAGAGAAAGACACTCAGCTGAAAATAACAAGGCTTATTGGAGTAATTGTATCGTCCCCTTATCGAAGCTCAGGGCCACATTAGGAGGTCGTAAATCAGCCAGTGGCCTCGTCCTGACACCAAAGTCCCCAGCTCCTGCCTACTGTAGTTACTGTAATACAGGGTTTCTGTCTTCGGGTGAGTACAAGGAGGGTCCAGATTTATTTGGATATCCCCAGAAGATCATCTACATTTTAATTATTAACAAACAACTGAGAGAAAGTCAGTTAGATTTAAGACAAGGGTTTGAGTATTGGACTGAGGTTTAGGACAGGGTGAAGATTAGGAAAAAAATAATGAACAGTGAATTGATATTTACTTGAATGGAAGTTAAATGGAAGATAAGCAAGTACAAATCATCTTACGTGGGCTGTCCAAAAAAATCTTACCCTCTTGATTGAAGATTCAGTCACATACATAGTTAGAGAACATGTAGTGAAATGTGCCCCTGAGTAGACCTGTAAGACTTGTGCAATAAAGTTAACAAGTGAGGTGGAGAAGCAGGTGAGATAAAGTGATAGAGATACAGGTGAGACACAGTGAGCCAAAGAGACAGGTGAGACACAGGGAGGTAGAGAGTTCAGTTTGTGTTATAATGTTAAAAGTTAAAAGTTGGGGTGTCGTGTCCTGGTGAAGAATCTTAGCGTCTAGGAGTTCCCAACTCTATCTGGCAGCAACTTCAGCGACCATGTACACAGTCCTTCATCTGATTAATACTAATCAGAATTAATACAAAAATACAAAAATCAAAGCATGCTGCAAGTCCTGTGCCATTGCAGTATGGTTTCTGAATACAGTACCAATGGAAAAGTGTCTTTATTGTCTAGGACACAAGTTCCTAAATCTATGTGGCCGCAACTTCTGTGACTATGTACGCAGCTGTTCATCTGATTAGGACCACCAGAAATTCCCGGGTTTAGATTCCCGAATTCCAGAAAGTCTCAGTCAAGTCTGGAGTCTCAGGGTCAATCCTTTTGGTTTGGCCTTACTACCTATTACTGTCTTTGAGGACCACAGCACTACAGAGTTTAGGGTTCTACCTCACTTAATACACCAGATTCAACTCATCATCTAATTGGTCTATGCGTGCTCCACCCACAAGTGCATTCTTTCATGGAAACTCAGTTGCTCCCAAAATATGTAAAGTTGCATGTTATTCATTTCAGCTGGTATTTCTTTTGTATGTGAAAGCTCACACAATTAACATGCTTTTTAATCTAGGCGTTTAGAGTGTGAGAAGGTCTTTTGCAGTACTGTGGCCCTCCAAGATATGAGTCTGACATCCCTGCTTTATGACTTGAGCCGCATAGTGATGAAATTGTGGTTTGTAATGAGGAAGAAATCTCTACTGTGTCCAAACATTACCTAAAAGACTAATTTATGAACTTTTTTGTGAAGTAATTTTCTATATGTTACTCTGTACACTGAGATTGTCCAACGTTATGGCGTACATTTGACAAAACACACGACGAATGCAAGAGACACAAATGCAGGAGTGAAACAGGTTTCTGTATTAATAAAAAAACTTTACTTCCACTTTATTTGGATTCTCTAGAAAATGCTTGATTCACTATGATCTGCTCAATAAGGTAGTAATGAGTAGGTAACTAATTCCTGGCATGAGAGGCTTAATTGGAAAGTGCATAATTATAGCAGCAAAAGTGCTTAATAAAGCATTCAGTTAATTGGCAGCTACTGATTTGACAAGGCTTCAGAAGAGGCTTCATTACAAGAGCATTATAAGACCCTACCCCACATATACATACAGGGGTGTAATCTCTAAGGTTTAAGTTTAGAAATATTGCCTGAATATTTATTTTAATAGAATGGTATTCATTAAAATTGATAAATCACATTTTACCTCTAAGACTAGATCCGTAGCACTTTTTGTTCATTCAGCAGACTTCGATAGAGAGGTAAACTTTCTGATACTTTCTGATACATTCTGATGGTCTATGGCTCCAAAGGTTGGTAACGCTTTATCATATGAGCCATTACTAGTGCTTTACTCACAGGGTGACCCTGTGCATTGGCATAATGCAATGTTGGAGTGCATGTTTTACAGCAAAACAAAAAATGTAACACGTGACATATGCAACAAAGTCAAGCATTATGTATTCTCCTCTGAATTATTCTAAAAATCAAAAAGAGTTCCACTCTATTTGGATCATGTGGAAACAGCTTATTTCCACTTCTGTGGATAGCCCCCAGAATAGATTATCTACAGATACTCAAAGTGTTGACAAACTCGCTGGTGATTATCCACCAATCTGGTGATTATCAGCTGTGGTAGTGTTTGTGGGGGTTGGGTTTTTTGTTTGGACCAGAGTTAGGGTTAAGGTTAGGCTTTGGTCAAGAGAAGATAATTAGTTCTGTATAAGTGAAGTCCTGTTGATGGCCTATTCAAATGAAGGGTTTTCCAACCGTTGGATTTTTGAAGCCATAGACCATCAGAATGTGTAAAGTCACTTTCTTTACCTCACTGACCTAAATGACACTTTGACTAAGTATCCCATTTCAAAGGTAGTCAAGTTACGTCTTATTTCATTCCCCTCTCCCACCCCCCCAAATCATCACTACCAGCTTTCATTCTGCAACAAAAAGGCAAGTATGCAATTGATTGGTCGAATCACAGCTAAGAAAACAAACCCCTTCAAGGCCTGTGTCAATCCAGGCAGGTCACTCCAGCTCCTCAGCAGAGCTTATGGGCAACAGAACAAAGAGGCTCCAAAGGGACACCAATTCAGTGGGGGGTTCTCCTAAAAACTCATGGGTAAAGTTCTCCTAAGCCTATTTAAGTTTTCAAATGGCAGCATCGTACCCCCAACACACCCCCTCCACCCCTCACAGCCCCACCACCTCACCCTCTCAGCATGGCCGTGGTATCCAAACATGTCTTCATTTACTCACTCTGTGTTAGTGCGCCTAGGGAATTTCCCCCGCTGAAAAAAGCTGTCTCAAATATACCATTATTATCGCTTCGTCAGCTCTCATTCACTGTTTTCCTGACCCCTCACCCTGGACTATGGCAACAGTGAGAAAAATGTCCCAGGCTGATTGACAGGATTGAGAAAAGCCTGCCCCTCCCCTCTCCTCCGATAGGCATTTCAAACACTTTGGGAGAACAATGGAGGCTTGGGTGTAATGGGATCAATGAGGGGATGATGACTGTCAAAAGAGCACAAACTCCTCACACAAACCTGATTATCTCAGCGTGACGGAGGCCGGGGAGCAGGGGGAGGGGGAGAGCCCCGAAGCCCCATGCCGGGCGCCTCCAATTGGGCTAGCGTTGAACACGAGGCCCGGGCTGTCGGGCCTTGCCCTCTCCCATCCACCGGGGGCCTTTAACAAATCTATTCAGACGAATGAGGCTGATTCTCACAGCTTTGCGGGTCAGGAGAAACTGGGGGTTGTGGGGCTCTAGCCATTGTTCAAAAGCAGCAGTGAAAGCACACTCTTCTCCAGGTACCTCAACCACCCCACACTTCACTAACCTCATGAAAAAGCCCCCCGAAATCTGCAGCGCTTTCTGCAGGGAGGGAGGAGATGCAGGTTTGAAAAGAGCAACAGGAGAGGCCCCCCCATCTCTGACAAATCCCCGGCTAATCTGCTTTAATTTAAAGTTTTGAAGCGACTATTTGCAGGGCCGACAATATTACAGTATTATCCGTGCAGGCGATTAGCCGCAGAGATGAATGCATCCAGATTGGATATTTAGGCCGCCATTCACACAAACTCAACAGTTATTACAGAATCTTAATCTGGAGCACAATGACACTGTCATAATGTGATTAAAGCGGTTATATTACTGACACGGTGACCTTAAGGGATTGAGAGCACAATGCTGATTAAGACGAATGGGGCTACTTCATCGTTTCAATGGATTTTTTCCTTTTCTTTACCAGAATATGTGCAGTTACATAACACCATAATCAAATCAGCTCATTCATATTCTGCGACAGACTAATCTGAACTTCTAGTCTTTGGCTGAAGCACAGAGCACTTCCAGATCAGTCACAGCCTCTGTGTTCTTCAGGGCTAACCTCAGGGGCTCAGTGCCTAAGGCTGTACTGCACACATTAACATCTACTCCCCACCTTAATTATAAACTCGGGTCACTCAAGGGATATCCTTTTCATGTGGAGTTGGCTACCTGAGCTTAAAGTCCTTTTCCAGCACTAGTGTCCTCACCAATATCAATATTTTACAAAATTATCTTACAACAAGAGTACCCTTATAAAGGATTTATTAATGATTTATAATCGGGTTATTAAGTAGGTTGTAGACAGGTTATAAAGCATTAATAAGCAGTTACAAACAAGTCATATCAGTTGTCATACATTGATGCGGGCTCTCTATTTGTCAAGACCGGGTGTTTTAATGGTAGTAGCATGTTATCAAAGACATGATGAAGTACATTCTGCCTGAGAAAGTGTCAAGCAACTATGTACTGAGGTACAAATCCCAATAAGGTATCAAAATGTATTGTGATTTAGTACAACATATATTACAAGTACTGTGCTTTATAATAAAACAATGGAAATAAATGGCCAGTTTCTGCAAGGACAGCATGTCTTGCAGTTATAATGTCAATGCTTAGCTGCGGTTGAAGATTTTGATATAAAGGACTACGAGAAATATGAGAGATTCAATAAAATGTATGTACTCCTTTAACAATGCCAGTGTGTACTAATGTTTGTAAACCTTTTCCATTGTGATATTATTGGAAACTGTGCTCATTTTCTTAACCAGACCATTCAGAGAACAGCAGTGTGACTGAGTGAAGGATTTCAGAGAGAAACTGAACTAAAGGTTCAATCAAACAGGCATCCTTTATACAGACCCATGTCCTGAGAATTCATTTGCACCAAATTGGGATTGATTTGGTTCCTCTTGGCCAAAAAAGAAGGCTGACCTAAACTGTGATTGACAGCATGCCTATGTGGGCATTAAGCTTTGACTGACAGGCGGCTGTGCTGAGCAGATACAGTACAAGTTTCCTTGGCAGGGGGTTTTGGAGATGCAGGATTGGCCAGATCATCAATTACAGCAGTGATGGGCAGCTGACAGTGTGTGTGTGTGTGTGTGTGTGTCTGTGTGTGTGTGTGTGTGTGTGTGTGTGTGTGTGCCAGTTCCAGCTGTAGGTGCTCTCAACAGATGTAATCAATCACTGACAGCAACAACATCTGACTGTATTACATGTAAGGAGTAGTTATGCAACACCAATTGCATGTATCATAAATATACACCTATTAACCACAACATTAAAAACACTGACAGGTGAAGTGAATAACACTGATTATCTCGTTACAGTGGAACCTGTCAAGGGGTGGAATTTACTAGGGAGCAAGTGAACAGTTCTTGAAGTTGATGTGAACTATGGGCAAACTGTGATGGCTAGACGACTGGGTCAGAGCATCTTTAAAACAGGAGGTTCTGTGGAGTGTCCCAGGGGGTGTGTGTGCGTGTGTGTGTGTGTGTGTGTGTGTGTGTGTGTGTGTTTATGTGTGTGCGTGTGTGTGTGTGTGTGTTTGTGTGTGTGTGTGTGCGTGTGTGTGTGTGTGTGTTTGTGTGTGTGTGTGTGTGTGTGTGTGTGTGTGTGTGTGTGCGTGTGTGTGTGTGTGTG
>JBBIGA010064294.1:0-31201 GCA_037576975.1 Alestes dentex
ACAGCCACCACTTTGGTGACAAGATAGCCAACATCTGCTGCACGAGGAACAATCTCAGCCACCAGAGAGCCACCAGTTTGCACTGGGTACAGAATTTGTGGAGCGTTGTCATTCTGGTCTTGAACAATAATATTTAATGTCACGTTTGTGCTGAGTGGAGGAGATCCGCCATCACGGGCTTTAACGCATACGTTAATGTTCTTCATTTGTTCATAATCGAAAGAGCGCACTGCATATACCACTCCACTATCAGCATTTATTGAAATGTAGGAAGACACAGGGGATCCAGCTACATTTGATTCCTCCAGAAAATAAGAAATATGCGAATTCTGGTGTGAGTCAGCGTCATGCGCGCTCAGAGTTAATATCGATATTCCAGGAGAGTTGTTCTCAAGCACATGCATGGAATAAAAGCTTTTTTGAAATTTCGGCGGGTTATCATTGACATCAGAGACTTTAAGGTTTAAAGATTTCTTACTGAAAAGTGGAGGAGACCCTGAGTCTGTGGCTGTAATCGTAATGTTATATTCTGCCTCACGTTCACGATCGAGAGGAGCATCAGTTAAGAGGGTATAATAGTTTCGTAACGAAGACACCAATTTGAACGGCATGTGTGAATTAATTTTGCAGTCCACCAGACCATTGTCTGCAGCATCCAGATCTTTTACGCTCAGTATTGCAATTGTTGTACCAAGAGCAGCATCTTCAGCCACCTGGCTCGAAAACTGCATGACACCGATAGTTGGAGCATTGTCATTTACATCAATTAATTCGACTATAACTTTTGCAGAACCTCCTAATCCACCTTGATCTTTAGCTTCTATGCCTATCTCGTATTTCCTTGCCTTTTCAAAATCAAGAAAACCAGACAGTGTTATCACACCAGTATTCCCTTTTAAATTAAATATTTCTGCTACGTTACCCTTCAAATTTGCAAAACTGTATGTTACGAGACCATTTGATCCACTGTCTGCATCACTTGCATTAACAGTTGTGATATATGTTCCCCTACGTGAATTTTCTGCTACATTCGCCCTGTAAATGGACTGGTTAAATTCTGGTGCGTTGTCGTTTACATCTAAAACAGTGATCTCTATTTTCACATTACCAGACCTTTGTGGATTTCCTCCATCGACCGCTGTGAGAGTGAGAGTAACATGAGGTTTTTGTTCTCTGTCTAAAGGCTTCTGAAGCACCATCTCAGCATATTTAACGCCGTCAGGGCGTGAGAGCTGTTTCAGAACAAAATTTTCGTTTGGTGATAGAACATAATTCTGTAGAGCGTTTACGCCAACATCCGGGTCATCCGCGCTACCTAGTAGGAAACGCGACCCTGGTGTGGCCGATTCGCTTATTTCGAGATTGATTTCATCCTTGGGAAAGACAGGAGAATGATCGTTAATATCCAGTATTTCCACCGTAACTTGATGTAGTTCCACTGGATTGTCGAGTACGATTTCAAGTGTGATGCTACAAGGAGTGATTTCAGCGCAGAGCTCTTCTCGGTCTATTCTCTGGTTTACAACCAGCGTCCCTTTGTCTGTTCTGAGCTCCGTGTATTCAGCGCTCTCCCCGGACACGATGCGAGCTCGGCCCGCTCGCATTCTTTTCACATCCAGACCCAGATCATGGGTGATGTTCCCAACAAGCGACCCTTTCCTCATTTCTTCCGGAACAGAATAACGAATCTGAGCTCTGATGCTCGAAAAAGCACAAAGAGTCACGACGAACAACACCTTCCACTGGATCACGCGACAAGAAAGTTGTTGCCCAGAGAAGGCATACGAAAATATATGTTTCAACATGCCGATGACCAAGTTTACAACGTAAATGTTTGTAAAAAAAAATTACGAGTCTGTCTAGAAACAGGAATTGATAAAGGCTTCAAAGATAAAACGGTCAAAACGGTTGAACAACCCTTCTCATTTCCTCTGCAGTCCTTCCTTGCATCTACTAACGTCATGAGGAAAGCACACAAATGGAGTCAGCATTTGATTTCTCAGTACAGCCTCTATTCAGCGATCAACAGCGGCCCTCAGAGTAGAATAAGTGTAATAACGTTTCCAACAAATAGGGAAAAAAGTTTACTTTTGATCTCATCTTAAAGAGGAAGAAGAAGAAGAAGAAGAAGAAGAAGAAGAAGAAAAAGAAGAAAAAGAAGATGAAGGAGAAGCAGAAGAATCACCGACACCATTAGCACTATTATTATTATTATGGTTATGATTACGATTATCATTATTATTCTCTCCAAATAATTTAGTGGATTTTATCAAGTTAGGGAGCACTTTCAATGTTACCTCTGTTTGTTTACTAAATGATCAGCTATTTGTGCAGGAGAAGTATAAAGGCAGGGCCAGGAGCCCCCCTTGACCTATGCAGACGCAGTCTTGTGTTCTGTCGCTGTCCGACAGTCGTGGTGCTGAAATACTGAAAACTGTGCATGTCGCACAGAAATAAGAAGGAAGTCTGTTGCAGTTAGGCAGTAGCATTTCTGTCAGTGTTTGGGGCATTACAAAAAGCAGTAATTCCTTAAACTGTGCATGTATCTACCGTTAAAATGCGTATTGCTTATTTTAACGAAATCATCGTAGCATGAGAACAAATTTACGAAGCATTTTATATGAAAGACTGTTCACATTATAAACTGGGCTACGTTTCATCTTCCGTTTTCCAAGATTACAGCATTGGAGCATGTCTCAGCTTGTGCTCACCGATTTTGAAGAATCCTGGTCCACTAAGAAGTCGATTTCCTCGTTTGTGCGCATCATGGTCTCTGTTAAACTCGGGTCCACCACTAAGACACTTTGTCCATCGAGTGTAGAATATTTACAGTCACTTTTCCTCGAGTTCGTCGTCATACAAGCTTCATAGCTGTACACATGAGGCAGCGTTCCAGTAACTCCAGTTTCTGCGTAACCGGGTGGATAGTACGGAATAACTGGGAGATTGGACTGATAGAAGATACGAGACTGTCTCCATCTGTAGATCTTCACTGATGTAATTACAACTAAACATGTGATAAAAAGGAATGAAACAGCAGTTAAAGCTAAAACTAAATAAAAAGTCAGGTTATCGTTGTATTCTTTGCTGTTTGTAAAGTCCGAGAACTCTGAGAACACTTCAGGAAAACTGTCTGCTACAGCTACATTGATGTTAACTACAGCTGAGCGAGATGGCTGTCCGTTGTCCTCCACAACAACAGTGAGTTTCTGCTTCACAGCATCTTTATCAGTGACCTGGCGCACGGTCCGTATCTCTCCATTCTGTAGGCCCACTTCAAACAGCGCCCTGTCTGTTGCTTTCTGGAGTTTGTAGGAGAGCCAGGCGTTCTGTCCAGAGTCCACATCAACAGCCACCACTTTGGTGACAAGATAGCCAACATCTGCTGCACGAGGCACAACCTCAGCCACCAAAGGACCTCCAGTCTGTACTGGGTACAGAACCTGAGGAGCGTTGTCATTCTGGTCTTGAACAATAACCTTGACCATAACTTCAGAACTTAATGGAGGAGATCCACCATCTCGCGCAGTCACGTTAAAGGTCAAACTCTTCATTTGTTCATAATCAAACGATCTCACGGCATGTATCACGCCACTATCTGAATTAATTGACATAAATGAACTAATAGGGTTGCCTAGCACATCACGGTCCTCCAGAAAATAGGATACGCGCGCATTTGGACCCCAGTCAGCGTCGGTTGCTTTAACGGTCAGTACAATCACATCTGGAGAGTTATTTTCAGTTATAAAGGTGCTGTACAGACCAGAGTGGAAAATAGGCGCATTATCATTCACATCGGAAATCTTTACAGTTAGTGTTTTATTACTGTGTAGAGCAGGGCTCCCTTGATCACTTATCACAATGGTTATGTTATATTCAGCAATATTTTCTCGATCAAGGAGTTCATCAGTAATTAATGCATAGTAATCATTAAGTGATGGTTCTATTTTAAACGGTACTTTTTCATTTATATTACACTTCACGACTCCGTTATTACCAGAATCCGCGTCTTCTACATTAATAACAGCTACAGTTGTTCCTGCTGGAGAATTCTCAGGAATGGTGTTAGAATATGACATCAGCTGAATGGTGGGAGAGTTATCGTTTTCATCAATAACGTCTATGATAACTTTGCAAGTATCTGAAAGACCTCCATTGTCCATTGCCTTGATATTTAATTGAAAGTTCTTTTCTTTCTCGTAATCTACAGTATTTAACAATATAATTTCTCCTGTCTCCGAATTAATCCTTAAAACGTACCTTGCTTCTTCACTAGCCTGAGCTAAAGTATATGAAACTTCCCCATTTACACCTGCATCCGCATCATCTGCACTTACGGTAATTAAGACTGTACCAATTAAAGTATTCTCTCTTACTTCGGTTTTATAAACGTCCTTCTTACAAATCGGAGTGTTATCATTAGCGTCCAATACAGAGACATTTATTTGAACGGTGCTGGATTTTTTAGGTGATCCTCCGTCATAGGCAGTGAGAATTATTGTTATTTCCTCGTGCTCCTCTCTGTCCAACTCGTGCTGCAAAACCATTTCTACATGTTTTTTGCCGTCAGACAAGTCATTTATTTCCAATTTGAAATTATCTGCAGGACTGAGAGCATAGTTTTGAATTCCATTAATACCCACATCCATATCTACAGCATTGTCTAAAGGAAAGCGTGTCCCAGACGCAGTGTTTTCGCTCATTTTTAAATCCACATTTCTTTTAGGAAATCTTGGCGCATTATCATTTATGTCTTGAACCTCGACGGTGATGCGATGTAGCTGAATTGGGTTTTCAATGATCAGATCAAAGCTGAAGCTGCAGGGCGATGTTTGCTTGCAGAGCTCCTCTCGATCTATCCTCTCCTTCACTATCAGGGTGCCTTTGTCTCTGCTGAGTTCGACATATTGGCGACCGCCCTTTGGTACAACTCGAGCTTTTCCTGAAATCAGTCTGCTTGTCTCGATTCCCAAATCCTTGGCGATGTTACCAACAAACGAGCCCTCTGGCATCTCCTCTGGGATTGAATACCGCACTTGGCAAAAAACGACGTCCATCCCGCAAATGCTGAGAAGAAGAAACACGATCTGCCATCTTAAATGCATTCTAGGTCTCAAACGATGCTTGGAAATCACACACAAACGGGCATAATCCAAATAGATAGCCTCTTTATCCTAAAACAATACTTAACAAACCTTACGGTAAATGATAAGGAAACAGGAATAGAACTAGATGCTGGCTGCTGATAACTTAAAAAGAAACGCAAATGCACACTGCATAAAAGCATCACACAGTAGGAGGGACTATGGCGGTTTTACTGCTGGGATCTGGACACGTTGTCCAACAGCGGCACTTAGAGTATGAACCATGAAAATGCAAATGCATTTTCTCTCCCTACATTCAGAATGTCCACTGAAACATTAAAAAAATGAAGAAAATTCTGTACTAAATTTATTACAGCTGAAAACTTGTTAAACTAAACGGCGTAAAGAGGCTGAAATATACGAAATATTTCAGTACTTAAAAATGGAATGTTCCAGTGAGACGGAGAGAGAGATGGCAGGACGGGAAGGGAGAGCACTCGGTTTCACGTGAATTTTAAACCATATTTTTGTGTGCAAGCCTTTAAGAATATTATAACCTACAAATAGATGATTGTAGATGATATTAAAGATAAGCTTGAATTAATTTGACAACCACGTAATTTGTAATTAAACCATGAATTCAACAACTTCCACTTCTTTTCAAAGATGGATCTTATACTGTGTAAGGTGTAGGACCATATTCTCAGATTTAAAGAATACAATCATATGGATCTCTAATGATGGCAATTTTCGAGGTTTTTTTTTTTTGGTGACGAATTAATTAAAAAAATATATTAGTTAGGATGAAACTTCATGAGATTTGATACATGAATTGTATGTACTACATACTGCAGCTGTAATGTCTGTCGTTTAAAAATGAACGAAAGAGATAAAAGGCATGGTCCTTATTTGAAAAAAAAAAATATGTTTAAGCATATACATGGCAATAGCTTTGGTTTAACAGTATTTCCTACCATGTCAGGACATTTTGGATTTTCCAGCAGGTCATTATTCTTCATTCCGCGGTGTAGAGTCTCTGTAAAACTTTGATCCACCACTAAAACACTCTGACCACCGAGTGTTGAATATTTACAGTCACTTTTCCTCGAGTTATTTGTCATACAAGCATCATAATTGTACATGTGAGGCAGAGTTCCAGTAACTCCTGTGTCTGTGTAAGCGGGTGGATAGTACGGAATAACTGGGAGATTGGAATGATAGAAGATACGAGACTGTCTCCATCTAAAGACTTTCACAGATATTATAACCACTACAGTTGTGATAAAAAGAAATGAAACAGCAGCCAGTGCTAAAACTAAATGAAAAGTCAGGTTCTCAGTATATTCTTTGCTGTTCGTAAAATCCGAGAACTCCGAGAGTACTTCAGGGAAACTGTCTGCTAAAGCTACATTGATGTTAACTACAGCTGAGCGAGATGGCTGTCCGTTATCCTCCACAACAACAGTGAGTTTCTGCTTCACAGCATCTTTATCAGTGACCTGGCGCACAGTCCGTATCTCTCCATTCTGTAGGCCCACTTCAAACAGCGCCATGTCTGTTGCTTTCCGGAGTTTGTAGGAGAGCCAGGCGTTCTGTCCAGAGTCCACATCAACAGCCACCACTTTGGTGACAAGATAGCCAACATCTGCTGCACGAGGCACAATCTCAGCCACCAGAGAGCCGCTAGTCTGTACTGGGTACAGAACCTGAGGAGCGTTGTCATTCTGGTCTTGAACAACGACCTTCACCATAACTTCAGAACTTAATTGGGGAGATCCACCGTCTCGCGCAGTCACGTTAAAATTCAAACTCTTCATTTGTTCGTAATCAAACGATCTCACCGCGTGTATCACTCCACTGTCTGAATTAATCGATATGAAAGAACTAATTGGGTTGCCCATCACATCACTGTCCTCCAGAAAATATGACACTCGCGCATTTGGACCCCAGTCAGCGTCGGTTGCTTTAAGGGTCAGTACAGTCACACCTGGAGAGTTATTTTCAGCAATAAATGTTCTGTATACATCAGAATCGAAAACGGGTGCATTATCATTCACATCAGAAATTTTAACAGTTAGTGTTTTATTACTGTGTAGAGCAGGGCTCCCTTGATCACTTACCAGAATTGTTATGTTATATTCAGCAATATGTTCTCTATCAAGCATTTCGTCAGTAACTAACGCAAAGTAATCATTAAGGGACGGTTCCATTTTAAATGGTATCTTTTCATTTACTTTACACTGCATGACTCCATTTTCATCCGAATCTTTGTCTTCCACATTGATAACAGCTACGGTGGCTCCTAGTGGCGAATTCTCAGGAATTGTGTTAGAAAATGACATAAGCTGTATGGTGGGAGAGTTATCGTTTTCATCGATTATATCTATGATGACCTTACACGTATCTCCAAGACCTCCGTTGTCCTTTGCTTCGACGTTTAACTGATATCTCTTTTCTCTCTCGTAGTCTAAAAAGTCTAATGTCGCAATTTCTCCTGTTTTTGAGTTTATTTTAAAAACTTCACGTGCTTCTTTACTAGCTTGAGCAAAAGAATATGAGACGTCCCCATTTATCTCCTCGTCAGCGTCAGCGGCGCTCACAGAAATTAAGACTGTACCAATTACAGTATTTTCTCTTACTTGGGCTTTATATACGTCCTGTTTACATATTGGAGCATTGTCATTGTTATCTAACACAGAAATATTAATTTGAACTGTGCTCGATTTCTTAGGTGAACCTCCGTCGTAAGCTATGAGGACTAATATTAACTCATTGCGTTCTTCTCTGTCTAGCTCGTTCTGCAAAACCATTTCTAGGTATTTTATACCATCCTCTTGATTATTTATTTCCAACTTGAAATTATTGGTAGGACTGAGAACATATTTTTGAATTCCATTATTGCCGACGTCCATATCTACAGCATTGTTTAAAGGAAATCGTTTCCCTAATGCAGTGCTTTCGCTCATTTGCAAGTTGACGATATCTTTAGGAAAAACTGGAGCATTATCATTAATGTCTTGAACCTCGACAGTGACGCGATGTAGCTGAATTGGGTTTTCAATGATCAGATCAAAGCTGAAGCTGCAGGGCGATGTTTGCTTACAGAGCTCCTCTCGGTCGATCCTCTCCTTCACTACCAGGGTGCCTTTGTCTCTGCTCAGTTCGACATACTGGCGACCACCCTTTGTTACAACTCGTGCTTTTCCTGAAATCAGTCTGTTTATCTCGATTCCCAAATCCTTGGCGATGTTACCAACAAACGAGCCCTCTGGCATCTCCTCTGGGACTGAATACCGCACTTGGCAAAAAACGACGTCCATCCCGCAAATCCTTAGAAGAAGAAACACGACCAGCCATCTTAAATGCATCGTAGCTCTCAAACGATGCTTGGAAATCACACACAAACGGGCATAATCCAAATAGATAGCCTCTTTATCCTAAAACAATACTTAACAAACCTTACGGTAAATGATAAGGAAACAGGAATAGAACTAGATGCTGGCTGCTGATAACTTAAAAAGAAACGCAAATGCGTCCAGCATAAAAGCATCACACATTAGTAGGGACTATGGCGGGTTTAGTGCTGGGATCTGGACACTTGTTGTCCAACAGCGGCACTTAGAGTATGGATCTTGACAATGCAAATGCATTTACTCTATGTACACTTAGAATTTCCACAGAAAAATAAAGAAAATTTTGACAATTCAGTGCTAAATTTAATCACAGCTAAAACTTTTATACTAAACGGCGTTCCGGCGGCTGAAATGAACGAAACATGAAACATTTCAGCACTAAAAATGGACAGTTCCAGTGAGAGAGATAGAGAGAGGGAGGGAGGGCGGGAGACGGAGATCACTCGGTTTCACGTGAATTTTAAACCATACATTTCTGTGCACATCTTTAAGAATATTTTAACCTACAAATAGATATTTGTAAATGACTTTAAAGATAAGCTGGAGTTCATTTGACGCTCACGTACGTTGTATTTCAACCATGAATTCAACAACGTCCGCTGCTTTTCAGAGATGGATCTTATACTGTGTCGGGTGTAGGACGCGAAACATTTTTTCTCAGATTATATTCTCAGATGGAAAGAATATAATCATACAGATCTTGAATGATGGCAATTTTCGAGGTGACGTATAAACAGTAAAAAATAAAAGGCATGGTCCTAGTATGAAAAAAATAAAATTCTGTTTAAGCATATATATGGCAATAGCTTTAGGTAAACATAGTACATCCTAACATTTGAGGAGATTCTGGATTTTCCAACAAGTCATTATTCTTCATTCCACGATGTAGAGTCTCCGGATATGACGTTTAACTGCCACTGGAATGTGCCTCTCGACCACTGGCTGGAGAGGAAGTTGCCGTTTTCTGCCACTGGCATACGCCGATTAAAAGTGGAATATGCCACTGGAATACGACGATTCTATCTTACGGACCTATTGTTTAAGAATATACCAGTGGCACGTTCCGATTTTAACCCTTCACGCGCCATGGGTTTAAAAAAACTGGATTCTGACATCAATATTCCAGAAGCTTAAAATGGGTTAAACATAGAGACTTACTGTACATTTAAAAAAACTGGACATTTTGAAGTTTGAAGTGCAGTTTGAAGTCTCTGGGTCCTTGCACCGCGGAGCTTTGCTGCTCGGAAGCTCCGTGAGTGACAAAAGTAATGGGACAACCAGGCGTGGAGAACGTTTTTTGGCTATTAACTCCGAATGGCTTTACAGTACTGAACTATTTGTCTACATATGGCTATATAATGAGAATATGCCACTGGCATATGCCACTTTAAGGTGGAATATGCCAGTGGCATATGACGCCTTGGAGTGGAATATGCCACTGGAATACGACGATTTCATAATACGGACCTATTTTCTAAGAATATGCCAGTGGCATGTACCGATTTTAAGTGGAATATGCCACTGGAATACAATGGTTTTACAATACTTAACTATTTTGTGGACATATTGCTATATAATGAGAATATGCCACTGGCATATGCCGCTTTTAGGTGGAATATGCCACTGGCATATGATGCTTTGGAGTGGAATATGCCACTGGAATATGACGATTTTATAACATGAAGCTATTTTGGCTGCATATGACAAATATAATAAGAATTTCCACTCCAAGGTGGAATATGCCACTGGCAAAAGTGGCATATTCTCAGTATATAGCCATATGTAGACAAATAGTTCAGTATTGTAAAACCATTGTATTCCAGTGGCATATTCCACTTAAAATCGGTGTATGACACTGGCTTATTCTTAGAATAGAGGTTCGTGTTATAAAATTGTCATATTCCAGTGACATAGTCCACCTAAAAGCGGCATATGCCACTGGCATATTCTCATTATATAGCCATATGTAGACAAATAGTTCAGTATTGTAAAACCATTGTATTCCAGTGGCATGTTCCACTTAATGTCAGCATATGTCACTGGCATATTCTTAGACAAGAGGTCCGTGTTATAAAATCGTCGTATTCCAGTGGCATATTCCACCTAAAAGTGGCATATGCCAGTGGCATATTCTCATTATATAGCTACATGTAGTCAAAATAGTTCAGTATTGTAAAACCATTGTATTCCAGTGGCATATTCCACTTCAAGTTGGTGTATGCCACTGGCGTATTCTTATTATATCGTCATATGCAGCCAAAATACTTTCGTGTTATTAAATCGTCATATTCCAGTGGCATATTCCTATGCAAGGCGTCATATGCCACTGGCATATTCCACCTAAAAGCGGCATATGCAGCCAGTGGCATATTGTCATTATATAGCCATATGTAGACAAATAGTTCAGTATTATAAAACCATTCGGAGTTATTCGCCAAATACGTTGGTTGTCCCATTACTTTTGTCACTCAAGGAGCTTCCGAGGAGCAAAGCAGAGACTTCAAACTGCACTTCAAATTTCAAAATGCCCAACATTTTCTTTTTATATACAGTAATGCTCCATCTTTAACCCATTTTAAGCTTTTGAAATATTGTCAGAGTCCATTTTTTTTAAACCCATGGCGCCTAAAGGGTTAAAATCGGGACATGCCACTGGTCCGTATTATAAAATCGTCATATTCCAGTGGCATATTCCACCTAAACGCGGCATATGCCAGTGGCATATTCAAATTGTATAGCCATATGCAGCCAAAATAGCTTCATGTTATAAAATCGGCGTATTCCAGTGGCATATTCCACTCCAAGGCGTCATATGCCACTGGCATATTCCACCTAAAAGTGGCATATGTCAGTGGCATATTCTCATTATCTAGCCATATGTACACAAATAGTTAAGTATTGTAAAACCATTGCATTCCAGTGCCATATTCCACTTAAAATTGGTATATGCCACTGGCATATTCTTATTATATCGTCATATGCAGTCAAAATAGCTTCATGTTACGAAATCGGCGTATTCCAGTGGCATATTCCACTCCAAGGCATCATATGCCAGTGGCATATTCCACCTAAAAGTGGCATATGCCAGTGGCATATTCATATTATATAGCCATATGCAGCCAAAATAGCTTCATGTTATAAAATTGGCGTATTCCAGTGGCATATTCCACTCCAAGGTGTCATATGCTACTGGCATATTCCACCTAAAAGTGGCATATGTCAGTGGCATATTCTCATTATATTGACATATGTAGACAAAATAGTTCAGTATTATAAAACCATTGTATTCCACTGGCATATTCCACTTAAAATCAGTATATGCCACTGGCATATTCTTAGAAAATAGGTCCGTACTATGAAAGCGTCATAATCCAGTGGCATATTCCACTCCAAGGCGTCATGTGCCACTGGCATATTCCACCAAAAAGCGGCATGTGCCAGTGGCATATTGTCATTATATAGCCATATGTAGACAAAATATTTGAGGATTGTAAAACCATTTGGAGGTATTAGCCAAAAACGTTCTCTTCGCCGGGTTGTCCCATTACTTTTGTCACTCACGGAGCTTCCGAGCAGCAAAGCTCCGCGGTGCAAGCACTCAGACACTTCAAACTGCACTTCAAACTTCAAAATGCCCAACATTTTTTAAATTTACAGTAAGTCTCTATCTTTAACCCATTTTAAGCCACAAGCTTTTGAAATGTTGATGTCAGAATCCAGTTCTTTTAAACCCATGGCGCTTAAAGGGTTAAAATCGGAACATGCCACTGGTCCGTATTATAAAATCATCGTATTCCAGTGGCATATTCCATTTTTAATCGGTGTATGCCAGTGGCAGATAACAGCAACTTCCTGTCCTGCCAGTGGTCGAGAGGCACATTCCAGTGGCAGGTAAACGTCATATCCGGAGCTGCCACTGGCAGCAAAACGTAACATCACAGGACAGAAAATGTTTCTATCCCTTTTCCTCTCAAATGCTGTTTATTATTCCAGATTGAATATAAATGTTGTAAGCATTTGAAAGCAATTTCTCATATGTTAGACAGTAGAGCTGGGAAATATGGCCAAAAACTTACCATATTATATTGTCCATGTTGTCTAATTTGGTTACTATAACATCCAGTGGAGTACTGATATGAGGTTTCATAGTAGATCTGGCCATAAGCTATTATTTTCTTAACTCAAGATCAACACCAGTTCTTCAGTAAAGCAATTGCTCACGTCTCATTCTGCAGACCCATCCTGTATAATGTAGTTGTTTCCCTGCTTAATCACTTTTTAAACCCTTTAAGGGCTTGGTATTTAGTTTATGGGAATTAGATACGTTACATGGAAGACTAAACTGTAAAACTGTGGTGGAAAATCTGAGCTCTTCAGTGTGACCCATTCTATTGCCAGTGTTTGTCTATTTCAGTTGCATAGCTATATTGTACCTTGATTATATGCACCTGTTAGCAATGCATATTTCTGAAGTTTATGAACCCATTAATGAATTGGGATGTCAACATATGTTTCACCATAGATTGTATTTTTTTTATTGTGTACTCCACATGTTGAGATTGCTAATAACACTAATGCTATTGATTGTAGGTCACATGAAAGCAATGAATTAAAGGAAGACTTACTTTTAGAATATAGGCTATGATAATCATTTTACTGTTTATATACACCATGCAGTATGAAATAACACATGTTACTACCTTGGCAGATGTTTGAGTCTACACTTCTTACTTGTTTTTTTTTCTCTTTACAGCTAGAAAAGAGAGGTGAGAGGAGAGCGGAAGCCGAAAGGCTGCTTGCTCAGGCGCAGGAAACAGGTATAACAGTAGAAACTCTTAAAACAGGAAAGCCCAAATCTATAAAATTTTATTTCAGTTCTCAACCACATCTAATTTTGAATAATGATGATTCTCCATTCTTTTGATCTTCAGGTGAACAGGAGAACATTGACAAGTTTAGCAAACGGCTCGTGAAAGTCACCAAGCAACACAACGATGAGTGCAAAAAGCTCCTCAAATTAATGGGAGTTCCTTACATTGAGGTATTGTTTCATTCTGAGCTCATTTAAGAATGCCTTATCCCAATCAAGAGCTACACTGTAAGTAGAAATAAGAGATATTTTATAAAATAACAAATAAAATGAAATGGTAAAATTTATAAAATAAGAAATTTTTGTCAGAAAGATGTTTGACTGGAAGAATGCAAAAAATATTAACATGACAGTTCTTATTCAGGCTCCATGTGAAGCAGAGGCCAGCTGTGCTGCCTTAGTAAAGGCAGGGAAAGTGTATGCCACAGCAACTGAAGACATGGATGGATTAACTTTTGGAACAGGTGTCCTGCTGAGACACTTAACCGCTAGTGAAGCAAAGTATGTTTCGTTTAAAGGCCCATTTTATGACTCTTGATGGATGCAAAAAAAATGTAGCTGCTGAAGTCAGATGTTTCGTTTTTTGTCTTGAGGTTTGCTTTCATAACCTTGTCTCAGATTTAGACCCAACAATATGGTGATTATGTTTAAATATTAGAACAGTCATATCTTCATAAAACAACCATAGAATTCCAAAACTAACATGTATCCATTCCAATCAAAAAAACTTGTTCACAAATTTGAGGTCTGAGTATGTTTCATATGCAGTTAAATGTTAAATATAAGTTTCTTTTGGTGTGGGTTTGGTATCCTGCTTGGTGCCACAACCGTTAATGTCACTAACTTTTGAACTCTTTATTAATCTTAAGTTGTCTTTTCTCTGTACCTCCAGGAAACTTCCTATCCAAGAGTTTCATTTTAGTTGTATTCTGCAGGAAATGAGCCTGACACATCAACAGGTAAGAAATGTCTTAGAAATGTCACGTCACACATCCTGTTTTCCCCTCCAGTTGCTTCATATACATCTCTTCAGTTCATAGACTTGTGTATCCTTCTGGGGTGTGACTACTGCGGCACTATTAAAGGAATTGGACCCAAGAAAGCTATTGATCTCATCAGACAATACGGTTCTATTGAAGAGATCCTGGATAACATTGATCAGTCTGTGAGTTATCTCCCAACATGGGGAACTGGGGTGGGGGCGGGTATGGGGAGGGGTGTGCACTCATACAAATTGGTGGGTGGATAAGTGAGTGGAGGGACAAAACGAATGATTTTTAATATAATGCTTCTGGTGCCCATGTGTACAAGGCATCTCAAGCCACAATTACAACCTAGAAGTAATAGTAGAATAACATATGATCTCTCCAGTACTGTAAGTGACGAAATAACATTTTGTCAGGGAGTCACAGGTAGACTTGTCCAGTTTGGGTCTGAGTGCCTAGTCCAGTGTGGCTGTCTGCTGGCACTGGGATCGGGCTGTGCTGGCTTGGACCACCAGGTTAGCTCCTAAATGCTTTGTGTTGAGGTGATATTTTAGACCCTTAGTTTGCTCAAACTTGTGTGTGTGTGTGTGTGTGTGTGTGTGTGTGTGTGTGACACGTTACACCAGAAACACCCTGCCCCAGAAGACTGGCTGTATAAAGAGGCACGAGGGCTGTTCTTGGAGCCTGAAGTGGTGGACTGCTCCACTGTGGAACTCAAGTGGGCTGAGCCTGATGAGGAGGGATTGATACAGTTCATGTGTACTGAGAAACAGTTCAAGTAAGTGGGGGCACTTCAAAGATCTGTGAAGTCTGTTTTATAATTGTTTCTTAGGACAATTATTTAATACATTTGTGCAAGAAATTGCTACAATTTAAGTCTTCTGATTTTTCATGCCACTTCAAGTTAAGATAGTTTAGTTAGTTAGTTTCACTGCATAGGACGCTACAGAAATGTCTGTCAGCACATATTCAAAAACTTGTGTATGGGTTTGTTTATGGCAGTTAAAAACTGTTACGGTACGTTTTATAAAAATGTTTATTAAAAAAACATAATTTGATGTAGCCAGTAGCAAACTAGAATATTGCATACTGCTTCTGCCTGCCGATTAATAATACCATTTTAAGAAAGGCAAGAAGTTTTCCAGAGAGAAGGCACCCAAAAATATTGTTAAACTGAGTCATTCTCATGGCTTGTTTTCTTAAAAAACTGTCTGACAGGAATTGGACAAGTCATGCAGAATTATAGCACTGTTTGATCAAAGCCCTGTATCTCCATTGTCGTTTTTACATTTTTAAGTAAAAGTAAAGTACCAGATGCTGTTATCACTGTCAAAAGTAAATAATAAACAGACCAAACGAAATGGTCCAAATTTATTTATGAAACGTTTTTACATTAAGGTTGAAAGTTGAGCGTTTTATCTCCTATTTTCAGAAATACAAGGTTTTGTTTTGACAATGACGATAAGGATCCAAATAAAATATTCCTAATATTAGACCTCTGAAGTCATGTATCATTCTGTATTTAGGATTCTCTGACATATAGTATGGCCAAACGTGTTCAAATGGCCAAACGTGTTCAAACATTTCAGTTTAGCACAGGATGCAACACCACTCATTTTTCCACAAAGAAAAAACACTTAAGCCCAGAGTTGCTAATGTGGGCATTATGCTGACTATAGAACATAGGTTCAGAGATCTATGCTAGTTCTTTATCCCAATATCCACGAAAGATAGTTGCCTCTGTATTCCTCTTATTGCTATATATTCACATATTGACAATTTTTTTTAACTGCCAGTGAGGAGCGCATCCGCAATGGCTGTAAGAAGATTGTGAAAAGCAGACAGGGGAGTACGCAAGGGAGGCTGGACACATTCTTTACTGTGACAGGATCACTCTCTTCAAAACGTAAGGTGTGTGGATTCAGTGTGATTCAACCTATATCTGGCACCAAGGTGTTAACAGTTAGATCCTTTACATCCTGTAAATTGTGAGGTGGGGCCTCTGGATTGGACTAGTTTGTCCCACAGAAATCCATTGGATTGAAATCTGAGAATTTGGAGGCTAAATCAACACTTTTAACTATGTCATGTTCCTTTTGTCATGGCATATTACGCTGCTTAGAACAGCTACTGCCACAAGGTGATACTGTTGCCATAAAGGGGTGTATTTGGTCTGCTAATTAGGTGGCAAAGTAATATCAACATGAATGCCAGGACCCAAGGTTTCCCTGCAGAACATTGGGCAGAGCATCCCCTCGCCTCCACTGGCCTGCCTTCATCCCATAGTGCAATTTCCTCCAGGATCAGTAAAGTTTTCTGATTCTGATCAGTAAGTCATGCAAATGCACCTAGTTGTCCACATGATGTAAAAGAAAAGATTAATCAGAACAGGCTACCTTCTTCCATTGCTCAGGGAGTCCGTTTCCGATGCCCATGTGTCCAGTGTAGGCATTTTTGGTGGTGGACATGGTAAGCATTGACACACTAGTCAGTCTACAGTAGAGCCCTGCATGCCATGACAAAGCATAATATGCCAACGCAGATCTTGCGGGATTGGGCGGGTTTAAAGTTGCAACAGAGACAGCGGGCTGGAGCGGGTCCCTAAATAGCAGAATGGAAGATGCAGTTGAAGTTGTCGATAAAATTAAGAAGAAAGAATATCAAACAAAACTAAAGATTGGGAAATCGGTTCAGATCTGGACTTTGTGTTGTGCGAAGTGTGGCAAACATGCTAGTCTACAACGGGCACAAATCTGGCACTTCAGGATTGAGGAGACACACCTGCCCCATTCCTGTACACCCCGGTCAGACGAAGCTGAAATTGGCAGACAAAACAATCCTCCCCCAACATGTCAAGCAAGAGAGTACTAAAAAATGTGGACATTTGTGCTGTAAAGATATTTGGCTTTATGATTATGTTGCCAGGGATGGCTTTACTGACGTGCTTCAGCATGGTGTTAACATCACCGCTAAATACGGCAAGTTTAATGTCAGACATTCTACCTCATCCAACAACTGTATCAAGACATGCTGAGAGAAAAGCTCAGGAGGTGCAGGCATCCGTGTCAGCGGAGATAAACATATAATTGAAAAATATGCAGATATCACAGCAGATATATGGAGGGAAGATTACCACAAAACATTCATGTCCAGCACTAGCCATTACACGAATAAGGACTTCAAGCTGGTCTCGAGGGTGCTTTTTGCAGCTCTCTTCGTGTTTCACATCCTCTGTGAAGAGATGTGAAACACTAGTCTTGCTTCACTAGCAGAGTTTCCACCATTTTAGGCAAAAAGTTCTCAAAGAAGTGGAAAAAGTCTTGAAAATGTCCCACCTAGTTTTTTACTTTATAAATATATTTTCATATTTTTTTAAATGTATTTTCCGGGAGCGGGCGGGAATTATCAGAAATTCAGCAGGAGCGGGCAGTAACAGGCAGAAATTCAGCAGGAGCGGGCAGGAGCGCAGGGCTCTAGTCTACGGCCATGCAGCCCCATACACAGCTTTCTGTGAGCTGCAACACACAGTGTTTTCTGACACCTTTCTATCATCGGTAGGATTAATATTTTCAGCAGTTCGTACTACAGCAGCTCCTCTGTGGGATCAGACCAGATGGGCCAGCCTTTGCTCCACATGGGCATCAGTGAGCCCTCAGCGCCCATGACCATGTCCTTTCTTAGACTGCTTGATTAGATATTAACCATTGCATATCAGGAACACTCCACAAGACTTCCTGTTCTGGTGTAGCCAGCCCATTCTGGATGTGGTGGTGTTGCTCAGATCCTTACACTTGGTCAGTTATTCTACTTCCGACACATAATCTTCAGTGGGATAATCAGTGTTATTCACTTGAGCTGTTAGACTGAGCGGTGTATATTTAAAAGTCCTTGGTCTTCTGACTTTGGTCTTCTGACTAACTAAGAAATCCGGTCCCTACCCTGGAGGCTGTGGCTGACAGTCGAAATTATCCTCATTTTTACATTTTATCAATTTTGCTGCCTGTACACCTTACATGTTCTACAATTATACAGTATAGCAGCAGATTGCAATGGAACTAAGGAGGTGGGCCCAACTGTTATATCAATTTACAGTTGTGCTCATAAGTTTACATACCCTGGCAGAATTTATGATTTGTTAACCATTTTTCAGAGAATATGAATGATAACACAAAAACTTTTCTTTCACTCATGGTTAGTGGTTGGCTGAAGCCATTTATTGTCAAACAACTGTGTTTTACTCTTTGTTTTTTACTGTGTTTACCCCAGTTCTTAATACTGTGTATTGCCCCCTTTAACATCAATGACAGCTTGAAGTCTTTTGTGGTAGTTGAGGATGAGGCTCTTTATCTTCTCAGATGGTAAAGCTGCCCATTCTTGGGCTGTCTTGCATGAACTGCACATTTGAGGTCTCCTCAGAGTGGCTCAATGAAATGGAGGTCAGGAGACTGAGATGACCACTCCAGAACCTTCATTTTATTTTGCTGTAGCCAATGACAGGTCGACTTGGCCTAGTGTTTTGGATCATTGTCATGTTGGAATGTCCAAGTACGTCCCATGCGCAGCTTCTGGGCTGATGAGTGCAAATTTTCCTCCAGTATTTTTTGATAACTTAGTGCATTCATTTTGCCATCAATTCTAACAATTTCCTATGCCTTTGTAGCTCACACATCCCCAAAACACCAGCGATCCACCACCGTGTTTCACAGAAGGAATGGTGTACCTTTCATCATAGGCCTTGTTGATTCCTCTCCAAATATAGTGTTTATGGTTGTAGCCAATTTTAAGTTCAATTTTAGTCTCATCACTCCAAATGACTTTGTGCCAGAAGGTTTGAGGCTCTCTGTGCTGTTTGGCATATTGTAACCCGCTTACAATACTTTGTGGCATTTGCCTAGTAATGGCTTTCTTCTGGCAACTCGACCATGCAGCCCATCTTTCTTCAAGTGCCTCCTTATTGTGCATCTTGAAACAGCCTCACGTTTTTAGAGAGTCCTGTATTTCACCTGAAGTTAGCTGTGGGTTTTTCTTTGCATTTTCTTTGTTTTTCTTTGAAATTTTACTTGGTCTACCAGACCGTGGTTTGGTTTCAACTGAACCCCTAATTTTCCACTTCTTAGAGTTTGAACACTGCTGATTGGCATTCTCAGTTCCTTTGATATTTTCTTATATCCCCTTCCTGTTTTATAGAGTTCAACTATCTTTTACCACCGATCCTTTGACAATTCTTTTGCTTTCCCCATGACTTAGAATCCAGACACTCATTGACCTTTTATACACACACACACACTAATTACAAGCAAACAGATCACAGGTGAAGATGGTTACCTTTAATGATGTAAAAAGAGTAAACATAGTTGTTTGACAATAAATGGCTTCAGCCAACCACTAACCATGAGTGAAAGAAAAGTTTGTGTTATCATTCATATTCTCTGATAAATGATTTAGGAAATTATAAATTCTGAGCACAACTGTATATAACGGTTACTGAAGTTTCGATATCTATTAATTAAGGACCAATGTATACAAGATGCTTGTTTTACTTTACAGTGGCCTTCACCCTCATTTATGATTAACTATACCAGTGACTAATAATTGTCGACAGTCTGGTACACCTGATGGAACAGCAATACAGTCTAGGCTGGTAAACTACGTTGTAGTGGTTTATAAATACAACTGTGAACAGTGTGATTTTCAAAATAGTTTTTAATAACGAATTAAACAGCTTCAAAATTGTGTATAATGTATATAAATTGTAATTCAACCTTTGAGAGAGAGAGAGAGAAATATCTCTCTCTCTGGTTGAATTATAATTTATATACATTATTTTAAATCAAAATGTAGCAAAAAAATTTGTGCTAACTTTTAGTTGGGCTGATTTTGAGGCAAATTAATGGTGTGTCCGATTTTACTTCTGGGCACAAAACTGAGCTACTACAATTTCTAACTTGTTGAAAGTGATTTGGTGTGACAGTGTTGCTTGGGTCCTATTCTCAGGCTTTCCTCATATCAAATTAAGGAAGGTCTGAGCCTGTTCTTAGTTTCAAATGAAGGTGTTGCCTCAAGGTATCTATAAGCACAACCATTCAAGCAATATGCGATGAGTAACTACCTCTCAGTTATATTCCAGCCCCTTTTTCTGATGAATGTAACTGCAAGTGAATACATGCCTTTTGGATACACACCCCTTCGTGGTACATAGTACCTGTTGGAAATGTTTGGTGTGCAGTGCCTTAGAAAAAAAAAGGTATTTTTGAAGTCAGCATTACTTAAGGCTTCATTCAATGAGAAATACTGGTATTCAACCACAGCTATGTCAGAACTCACTCTTGTTTCTTTCCTGTTATGGATTAAAAATGTAAAAAATTAATTTATTCCTTCTTTTGCATGCAAATATAGGAGCCAGAAGTAAAAGGTTCAACCAAGAAGAAACAGAAGACAAGTTCAACACCAGGCAAATTCAAGAAAGGCAAATAACTGAAAGCTTAATCTGAGATTGTTGGGGACATCAGAAACAGTAGCTCTAAACTTTGATCAGTCTTGGTTTATTTAGATTAAAATGTGTGACCAGAAAACCATAGTCCTGCAAAATGTACTATTTTAACAAACCTGAATGTGTTTGTCTTGAATAAAAATATTGCTTAATATTCATTTCACAATTTCATAAACTTTAATTCACTGAGTGCCAAACGTTTGCAAAGTCCAAAATGTCTACATCACATAGGGAAAACAGCTCTGTGAACCACTGAAATGGTGTTAAAATTATATTAAAGGGAAAACCAAACTTAGAGGACCAAATGTATTAAAAGCATTTAGCATATGCAAAAATGTGTGGCTGGTGCAAAATAAGTCAGTGTCAAAATGTGTCATTTTCCAAAGTACAGTAATGTATAATGGCATACTGAAATTGCATGTGCAAACACCTTTAACATATGCTTAAATGCTTAGATAACTCTAGCCCTAAAAGATGAAATCAATTACACCTTTTAACCTGAGATCAAAAAGAATATCTGTTGTAAGGGTGCCTCGGGAGGGAGACATTGCTTGCAATAGTAGAGTTTATGTATTTGTCCCCCCATGTTGAAAGAGGATAAACATTGATTGTTTGACAAACTGTGCTATAGACATTATTTTGCACTAGACATGGAACATCCTAAAATATACTTCAAACTAAACCTGAGAAAACAGCATACATATCTTTCACAAAAAAGCAATATCTTACCAAGGAGTGGCATTCAATGCAAATTTCAATGTCATTTGGGTTTGTTGGAGTAGTTGTGATAACTGCATTCTCCACTCTCAGAAAAGAGAATATAAAATCTCCATCACTTAAAAACATGGTAATTAGCACATCTTACTACAGATCTATGATTAGGTCCACTCCCTCTCTCTCTCTCTATATATATATATATATATGACTATATCCATTAGGATATAAAATGTAAGAACTGATCTTAGATCAACATTCATATTTTAAGAAGTTTGTTAAATATGGGTCCATGCCTCAACAGTAAAAGCCTGTGGAATCTTCATAGGATGCAGGTTTTTTTGACTCCACCTGATGTTTTGATTTAATACTGGCTTGATTGAAATCATTCTTCTTAAACTGTCATTTTTGGGGGACGTTGTGGAAGTGTTGTGCCTATTGTCAGGTCAGACATGTCCCACTGACGAAGTTATAAACCAGAAACTGTGAGGTGCCACAGTAACGAGTAGCAAAAAGTTTGCCATCAGGTGTGGGGTCGGAGAACGCGATCTCATCTTTGCTCAAATGCGACCCATAGATAAAATTGTTTCTGAAACAGAGAGGAAAATAAGATTAATGCATTATTCCCATACAGTACAAGGGAAGGCAAGTGTTCTTACAGTTTTACCGGAAGACAAAGTTAAATGGCCACATCAGTAGGCTCACGTTAATGGGAGATACTCTATGCATTAGGATATAAAATATAAGAACTGATCTTAGATCAACAAGAACAACAAATATGGGTTAAGAAGTCTGTTAAATATACATCTACATCTGTTAGAAAAGCATGCTTTCTCAGTTACAAATACATAGCAAGGTCAAAGGGTGTTTTTTGTTCAACTGTAGTAGCCTTTCTGTAATTGAGCAAGGTTTTAACCGTGCTATTCTGAGGCCAATTTGGACAGCTCTGTATTAAGGGGTAAGCACAGCTACTATGATTATGAAATTGTGACCTTTGTTTTCCAGTAACACAGTAAAAATATATTCATATACAGAAAACAGACATGACCACCTTTTAAATTTGAATGTTTTCATGTTGTGCTGTATAAGTTTCATATATATACACACACGTGCATATATACATTTATATAAATGAGTGACATTTTGATTCTAAGTAACAGCAAGATGTACAACTACAGGGAGTAATCATTTGACTCTTACTACTACTAAAAATAATTTTAACATTGTTGTTTCATATCAGAAGAAGAAAAAGGGGGAAAAACACTTCTGACATTCATTAATAAAAACTGATGCATGCATTCTGTTGATCACACTGATGACTTTTAAAGTTACTAAATAAATAATCCAAGAACTAGCAGTTGACCAAGGTTTTTTTCAGGGATGATACAGATACTAATAATAATTGAGTGTGTTAAGCACTGTTTCATTTCACAAGAAAAGATGAAAACAGTACTACTTGCAATTTTATTGACTAAATTTTCAGGAATGCCTTACATTTGACACTACACACAAAGGCAACTGCTTCCTTATTGAGCGGCACATCTGGTGAATATTCTATGCTATAACAACATTTAGCACCATGCAGCCAGACTAAGTAGATTTTTTTCCACAGATCAGGAAAAGCTAATGAAGAATGTACGAATATTCTCACTGCATTTATTTTAAATAACGGACTGCTGCTATAAACAAACAGTTTTGCTGCTCGACTTGCCCATCAGCTCAGAATTGTCAGTTTGAAGGAAAAAAAAACAAACCAAAATGCCACCCTTCAAAATATTTATATATGTTTTGCCACAACAGATGTTATTATCCGTTGTCAAAGCATTACACGTTCACATTTTACAGCCGAAAACAACAAACGCCAGTGCAGTTCTGAACACCACCAGCTGCATTAGTGAAAACCTGTGTAGATCTTTTATTTCCCCACCCAGAAAACTTTATTTAAATATTTGAGAGGTCAACAAAAAAACAGCAGAATCAAGTTTAAAACAAACCAATGTTACTGCACTCACGATATAAGCCGATCTTGGCTTCCTATTTTCGGTTCAACCTTAAATGGTGCAGCGTTAAGGTATACTGTAAAAAATACTGACAAAAAATCCTGCAGCACTTGATTAGCCAAGGAAGTGAAACTTGGCTCTTAATACGGTAAACCAGGTTAACTAAACACTGAAATGTCACTAAACAAAGATTTAGATATTTATTTCTCAAACTAACTTGGATATCATTGCTGTAATTTAAGAAAGCAAATATCCAGTAAGTCCGTCTCCTCCTTACCCAACTGAATGCTAACGAATGCCTTACATTTATAGAGCAGCTCCAGTTAACTCCACTATGAAAAAGCATTTAACTGTGCCTATCTGTGGACAGTAGCATTCAATGTTGATGGGTTACTATGGATGTATTCATGTTACCAACCAGATAGTGGGGAGGACATAGTACAATACCACAGACGAGCGCATCAGAGCCTTATTAAAAGAAAAAAAAAAACAAAAACCCAATACCACTATTCAGTCAGCCCCTAACCATTTTTGCAGTTGATGGGGGTCAGCATGGTCTGCGGCTACACAGCCCAATACGAAGCAAATGGGTGCACTGTGTTCTGACATTACCAGGTGTAGTAGTAGCCTAGTGGGTAAATCACTTGCCTGTAAACCTGATGACCACAAAGTTGCAGGTTCAAACCCCAATTTCTACCATTGTGTCCTAGAGCAAGACACTTAACCCTCAGTTGCTCCAGGGGGACTGTCCCTGTAACTAATGAAACTATGCCGCTCTGAATAAGCGCATCTTCTTACCTTTACACCTTTCTATCAATAGCCAGTATTAACTTTTTCAGCAATTTGTGCTATAGTAGCTCTTCTGTGGAACCACACCAGATGGGCTTGCCTTCACTCCACGCGCACATAAATGACCCCCCAGCACACATGACCCTGTCACTAGTTTTTTAGCAGGTACTAAACTACATACAAGGAACGAATCCAACAGTTTTGGAGATGATCTGAACCAGTTGTCTAGCCATCACAATTTGGCCCTCATCAAAGTTGCTCAAACATTGTCCGTTTACATGCTTCCAAAATATCAATGTCAGCAACTCATTTATTAGTTAGAAATTAGTTCGAATTTACAGACTACTTCCATGTAAACAAATCTAATATCAAATGACAGAACCTGTAGAGGATATAGAAGACTGCAACAGTCTCTCCACATAGGGGGCGATATATCGAATATACTCGATGTATCACGGCTTGTTCACCCAGCAGACAGCTCACTCCCCCGCACATCCAGAAAAATCTTCCATTGCATGCGCGTTTTGTAAAGAGCTCACGGCCGCATTAACAAAAAATCTCGCCAAAGACATGGTCCCACTTAGTATAGTAGAAAATTCCAGATTCAAAAATCTCAGACACTCAAAGGTATCAACTGCTTGGTCACATTTTTTTTTTTTTGCTGAAAAAACGCTACCGGAGTTGTACATTTCAGTGAGAGACATGATGACCAACCAGCTAACAAATGTGAGCCACTTCTCCACAACTGCAGATCTGTGGTCCAGCAGAACGTGTCAACTTTATCTCAGTTTAACAGTTTAGAAGTGCATTACATTCACAAGTGGGAGTTGAAATGTTTGTGCCTCCAAATGTGCTTTTTCCCAGATTATCATACAGGAGAGATGGTTGCACAGGGGCTGAAAGATGCTCTTATGTCATGGAACTTGTCAGAAACTCATCTAGTGTGCATCACGATGGATAATGTGGGTAATATAGTCAAAGCCGTGAGCCTGAATGAATGGACAAGAGTAGAGTGTTTTAGTCACCGGCTGCACATTTCCATTGGTGAGTATTTGTTTAGGTTTGCCTCCCCCTAATAATAATCATTTTTATTGTTGTTTTATTAACAGTAAACAGATCACTAAAAGAGCTTCATAATTTGTCACATGCGTATGAAAACTGTTTAAGAATTTCGTTATTTTGTCATTAAATAAATAAAATTGTGTGGGTATTTTACTTTTTCATGCAAATAAAAATGTGCAAAATATGTAAAGTATATATTGCCAGAAAATATTTGGTCAAAGTTTAAAACCTGCCTGAGATTTTTATACTACTACTATTACTAATACTAATAAGTTGGTGTGACAGACTGGCTTAGGGAAAAGTAAGATGTGAGGCAGATGTGGCCATAAGATTTTGTCGTACAAGATATTTGTCAAGTAAATTGAAGTGAGGTAAGTGAGGCTATTAATGTTTTAATTAGGCCTGAGATGCCTTGTATGTACACCGTCTTAAATGCCACCTTATAGATGGTTCTATCATTGTTCTTGCTGAAGCATTTTTGATATTTTTCCTCAGCATATTAGGTCATATTTTTGATTGCTGTGTGACCGTTATTCACAAGAACACTGCAAAAAAAGTTAAATACAAGGGACATTTAAAGTCTGCAATATTGATGATTCATTTCCTATATTAATCTGTGGTTTAAAATGAAGAGTTTGCCATGTTGAACTTTGTTTAAAATAAATATTTACTGTATACACCTGTGCTTAAATTCATTAGATTTTATGCAATAAAGGGCTGATTTTAGCATTCATACAGTGTTTAGGAGGAAATTTCAAGGTATCAAGATATAATGTGTATCGTGATATAGCTTAAAAATATCGAGATATTATTCTTAGGCCATATCACCCAGCCCAGCATCCCTTTGTAAGAATCTGAATTTTGGCACATGAAATTCTGTAATTTACAAAGACTCTCAGAATTATTCATGAGCCCTGAATCATGTTTGAGGATAAGATACTAAATTGATGCTATTAATATGCAAAGATTAAAATTATCTCACAATAGGGATTTAATGTTTACCTGAGGCACTCAATCATACGTGATGCAATGCCTCGCCGCCTCATCATGCTGAAGACCCAGATGCGACTGATTCCACAGACAGCTGGCTCTGGAATAGTAGAGCAGCACCATGCCCTCTGCCGCTCAAACATTACCTTCTCCCCCTCTGAGCCTTCTGGCACAGGTTCCTCTATCACCCGGTAGCCCTACACATGTAAATCAATAATAAAGAAGTACACTTCAATAATAATCAATAAATCAATAGTAAAGAATAAGTCTTGTTCTTGTCATATTATAATGGTCTAAATTAACATAAAAGGTTGTCCATTTTAAATGTATTACTTCTAAAAGAAAAAGTTAAAACAGTAAGTGCCATTTAATGCACATTATGCAACATACTAGCCAAAGACCAAAACAAATAAAATTAGTAGTAGTCGATATAAAATTATCCAGCATTACAATGATCTTAAGTCCCTCTCTGATCAACCTTGTACACACAGTAATTAAATAAATTTTAATAATCCAGTTGACCTCGTGAATGTGCTCAGCAATGAGGCACCCAGCCACCTTCTTGTCATTTGAAATGAAGAGAAAAGTTTTGGTCTGGGAGGGGATCTTGGTCTCAACTTGCTGGAAGCCCAAGTCATTGTCCACCATTTCCCTAATCTCTTCCACCTCAGAGTGAGAAAACAAACACACACAACAGAAGTTCTGATAAGGCAACAATATGTAGATTGCAAGTGGAGCACTCTAACTGGATGAACAGTACCTTTTTCAGTGCATACTTGGGGTCGTCTGGGAGGACAAGTATGATCTTGCCATCTGGGTATTCCCCTAAAATCCTCTCCTTCTTCCACCCCTGTAACAGTTTTGAGGCTTCATTAACATCATGAAAAGTTAATATAGCTGTTCCTTTAGGAGTGTCTTCATTTTCTCATGGTTCATTTCTATACATACACTACTCTGAAATGTAAGAATATAGCTCAATCCATATTAATAAATATATGCAATATCTGGGGGCACAGAGGAGTCAAACATTAGTTCAAAAGATAACTACTTCTTACAAACAATGCATACATTTACTAGAAATATATAGTTATTGCATTAATGTTTACTTACATTTGCTCTAAAGCTCTATGGCATTTTCAAGCAAAACATGCTTATTTCCCATGATTTTGCACAATACTGTGTGTATTTGAAGTCATGTCCCAGCATGCCTGAAATGCTTATGACCAAACTGCACAGACACCAGTGTATAAATTACAGAGATTGAAGTGTATACACTATTTATGCACCTATGCCACAGAAAGTTTAATGCCTGATACAATCTGCAGCTCACAAGCAGAGGACAATGTACACCACAGGCCAGATGTTTTGGCCCAACCTTGGATATATATTTATAAAATAAAAATAAAAAGAACACTGCTCTATCAATTTTATTACATTTGAAATTCAAATGTGAATGTGTTTTGAAGTGTTATGTAACAATATACACAGTAAGTGCTATTTAATGGATGTGAAAGCTTATGTATAAGTTTCATCAAAAATAAACACCCTTGCCTTTATCAAATCAGCATAGACTTGCAGCTTCCCTTAAAGCAGTTTTTGGAAATAACTGGAACAAAGCCTCACATCACATTTACAAGCATGACAACAGTTCTATAAATACTGAAAACCAGTAAATTATATTTGTTTAATGTATTTAATATTTTGTTGTGATTTAATTTTGAAAGAGCAGCATATCTTTTTTTTTTATCTGAGGGTGGGTCCAAACTTCTGATCTGTGGTGTATATAGTAATTTCTTTCAACCATTTACCTGGCGTACATGCACAGTGAATGTATCCTGTCACTGGAGTCACTATGGTGTTTACCATCAAGCATCATACCATCACTTCCATATAGCATGAAACTATATGGTCCTCATCCTCCTTCCTCATCTAAATGCATCTTATCCAAAAAGCATTAGTGTGAACCATCTTAAAATCCACCTAGGTAAACAGAAATCATACCACATATCTGACAGCACTGATGAATTGGTTGTGGAACAGCAGGTGCTGAGTTTCATCCTCTGTGGTTGGAGTGTACAGCATCCCACACACGTTGCAAGTCACTGCTCCAAATGCATTCAGGCTTTTGTCCTACAGTGTAACATGCGCATTTTACCCACATATACAACATCTCATCATAGAAATCTTAAACATACTTATATCATGGAACACACACACTACAAAAACAGTCAACATTTCAAGTTTCAAAGCATACCATCCCCTTCCCAGCCCATACAGTCCATATGGGACGGTTATAAAAAGACTGTTTCAAATTGTTATAGTGACCGCATTCTGAAGGAGGCACAGAACAGTGTAACCATTTTGTTAAAGTTGTGTTACATTTTAATACATTTAGATTTTTTGTTAGTATTGAAACACATACTTAAACCCTCAAAACAACCAATTTTTTTTAAGTTTACTGTGATTCAAAATATATACAGTACCAAATATATCCAACAATATACAGCAACAATGTAATAAATGTCATCTGAAGCACAGCTGCATCATAGATGGGTGGCAATAGCTGTGGAGGCTTTCACCATCACCAGTTTTACCATTACCCTCACTTGAGACTAGCAGCATTCAGTTAAATTACTATGCTGGGGGTCGTCGGGTTAAGAGTGCCTCGATATACGACGTTGCAAGTTTACAATGCTCACTCCCATAAACACGTAAAAATTTGAGACGTGAGCGTTTCGGCATATGCCGTTAGCTTTGTACTTATGGACTACATAGGGTTATGTCACTGTCGTAGGAACGGAACTGTGTTGTAACCCAAGTACCCCCTGTACTTACAAACTTATCGTGCCTTTGTAGAAGCCTCTTATACATTTGCCTCTTATACATATACAGTGCTTGACAAAAGTCTTGTCACTTAACCAAGTTGTAGGAACAACAAATAACTTGACTCATACTTAATCAGTTGAAATCAGAAATGGCTTATAAGAAAGGCAAAGCCCTCTAGATTATGCTTATTATACCAATATAAAGTTTTGCATCATTTATTGAGTTGTATCATTTAATTAGGACAGAAAGGTCAAATTTTGCCTGGACTAAAGTCTTGTAATATACAAAAATAATGTAGAAATTATACATATACTTTATTTAGAATACACAAACATGCTACAATAACATCAGAACATAAAGTCATGGTGCCTTGGGAAAAAAAATTAATAACGTGTATAACTTCCGTGAGCTTGATGGACCGCATCCATGCGTCTTGGCAATGACTGAAATGGCTTGTTGAAGTCATCTGGAAAGAAAGCAGTCTTGCAGGACTCCCAGAGTTTGTCAAGATTCTTTGGTTTCATCTTCCAAGCCTCCTCCTTCATCTTACCCCAGACATGCTCATTTTACACCCAGTTATTAATGTGAAAGCCCTTGGCATTAAATTGATCCATTTTTTGTAACAATTGATTGATTAGAAATAAAGTTATATGCCTTTTTAAGTTACTGTGTCCTTATGTGTCAATGACTGGTACCTTTATTAGCCAGAAATGCCGCAAATACTGCAGGAGACCTGCAGTAGGTTAAGTGACAAGACTTTTGACACTACCGGTCAAAAGTTTTAGAACACCCCGATTTTTCTGTTTTTTTGTATTGAAATTGAAGCGGCTCAATGTCTCATTGTGCATTCTGCAGAATGTTCTTCCCAACTATGTTGCAGAAGTTCCCATAAGTGTGGGGCACTTATAGGTTGCTTTGCTTTCACTCTTTTGTCCAGTTCATCCAGTCTGGAGACTTCTGGCCACTCCATGTTTTCCAGCTTACTATCTTGTGCTTTTTTCTAAGGTAGTTCTGGCATAACTTGGACTTATGTTTTGGGTGACTATATTGCTGTAGGACGAACCTGACCAACTAGGCACATACCAGAGGGTACTGCGTGGCGCTACAGAACTATTTTCCACTTCTGGGTAACCTTACCATTTTTAAACCTCTCGCAGTTCAGCACTGTCTTTTGTACCATTTCATGCTATTCATTGAACTTGAACTGTTTGAATTTCAAGAAAAAAAAGCTTGAAACACTGGGGTGATCTAAAACTTTTGACCGGTTGTGTATATATAATTTTGTTTTCATTTTGAATATAGCAACTACTGTCCTAATTTATTGTTTAAGGATTAAATGTAATTAGAAAGTCATTTAAACCACAAAATTTGGACTGAAAATAAAAAAGGCAAAAGGTTCCAAATATTACACAAAAATACTCAATTCACACTGTGTGCTGTGGTGTGTTCACGCATGACAGAATGGTCACCTTCCCTTTCAATACATCGAACAAATACTCAATATACAAATACTGGGCCAGCCAAAGTCTTAAATGTGTGCATCTTACAAGGACATTAGAAGGCCAATCTATGGTTCACTGAAGACAAAAATAAACTACTTGAGTTGATTCCACTAGGAATAAGCTGGTATGACAAATCTGATGGAAAACTCTTGTAAATGCTCACAAACTGCAGTGGATGCAAGCCCAAATATCTTTTAAAATTCATTATGAAATTATACTCACTGTGCTTTCTTGCTCCCCTCCTGAAGTTGCGTCCTTTATGTTGTTCTTACACTCTTTTTGAAGCTCTGTGTCTGACCCAGTGCCACGGCTACTGTTTAAAGAACACATTCCAATTAATGGGGCCTTGATTACACAGCTACACTAAATATGTAAACATAAACTGCTATTACGTGCATATAAAATACACACACACACACACACACACACACACACACACACACACACACACACACACACACACACACACACACAC
>JBBIGA010064315.1:0-12309 GCA_037576975.1 Alestes dentex
CATAGAGACAGTGACCAATACATAGTACAGAACAGACCCACCACAATAATAACACAAGGCCACTGCACAATACAACACAGACCAGTACACAGTACGCCACAGTGCAGGATCACTACATGGAGAGACTAGGAAAGCAGAAGGGCCAGTTCAGAAATAGTTAAGTCCAACAGTGACATCATCTGTGCTCATTCAATAAATTAACAGCAGCACAAACAAAAGAAAATTTACATTTAAATTCTCAGCAACAAGTACTTCATATATGCTTTGGAAGAATCTACAGTTTGAACAAAGTAACAATGTGCCACATTTGTGGTAAACACAGGCTGATCAAATAAAGGAGAGGAGCTCGTAAAAAGGAACACAACTACAGCCTGGCATCTGAACAGTCTTAAGGATTTATATATAGTTTACATTTTTCATTTAGTTGAGGAGCACCCACACAGAGCAACAAATAAAGCAAGCTGCAACGGCATCCCCTATTTGCAGATAGGAAATAAAGAAAGGAAAGTGAATGCTTAAATAAAGCCAAAAGCAATCAGGCAGGGCACTTGTTCATCAGAGCAGCACTGCTTGCGTGGCAGAGTAAAGAAACAAACGGATCGTTTGAACCCTTGTCAACTAAATTCACAAAGGGAATGGAACCAGTCGTGGAATTGATGAGTGTGACCGTGCTGATGACGGCGCACATTTGCATGAAGAGTTCAAACAGACTCAGCTGCAGTGCCAGAGTTCAACTGTTCATCATGAAGACCGGCTAACTAAACATGCGGATGGTGCACAAACATAAACACAGTCAAAGGTGTTCGACACCATCAGGCGACACAGCAGCATCATCACTCTTAATTACGCAGTCAGGTCACCCACCGTCCCCCTACAGCCACACTCGACTGAGTCTGCTCAACTGAAACAGCGAAACGAAGCCACTCTAATTATATTTAGCATTTCTAATGGAAGAGCTAAGGGCAAGTAATGGCCGACTGGGTTTCAATAGCGCTTACTAATCGTGCCTGAAAACCTCTTCTTAATTGAGTTTGTAATAGCAGATGGAAAAAAAAAACATTTCAAAGAAACACACAAACACCTTAAAACTATCTACGCCTGCTTTTCCAACATAAGTAAACAGCCTTTGGGATACATCCATATAAGAATGCATGCACAGGATAACGACCAACTTGTTTAGATTATTTTCTATATAGTAAAATTGTTTGAGGCTCAATTCTGGAGAAACCTATCAAGCCGGATAGAGAGGATAGTAGCCACACTAGGGCTGCACAATATGCACAAAAGATCAGTATTGTGATTATACTGCTATATGTTGTGATTTTAATGCTTTTCAATACATTCAAGGGGCCATATCATCACTTCTTTGGAGTTAAAAAGGCTGAAAGTATGTAATTATTGCTAAAGTTTCAAAATGTATGTTCACTTCTCCCATCCATACAGACCATATATGGAAACTGAGCTGCAACAACAGCCCATTTTCAAATTAGTTTTTGTGATGTCAAAAAACATGTGTTGGTTTTGTGACATCAGTCCCGCCCATTCACGCTGAAACTCTAAGGAGTGTTTCAGCCCCAGCTGCCAGTTAATTGAGCTGCAATCAGTCCTATCAGTCTTAAATGCTCAATAATGAAAAGAGCCTGAATAAGAATAAAGGATAAACAGAAGGTGGAAAATGGTAATGGAAGAATAAATTATAGTGATTGATTAATTATCTATTTGGTACACAAACCCACATTAATGATAAAGCAATGACTTGAAAAAGACCTCTAGCCCTGCTGACACTTCAACCACCACACTGATGTGATCGATGCATATTTTAACAGCAGCTTCGGTTATAAATGGACTCCCAACAGCTGCCCTGAAGCTGAAGACACTTTATCATGAAGATTTAATGTTTATTGAGACCTTGTTCAATTATGCATGCCGGTCAACATTCTCTTATGTTCCTCCAGAGTTCATAGACGTTTCAAGCAAAAGAGTGTGTGGTCATGTCTAGTGCAAGAACACTGTGTGCATTTTGGCTAATGCTTTAGCGCAGACGGTCCCCAACCACCGCTAGACTCACTGGTGGTCCAGGAGACCCTGGACCAGGAGACCCTGGACCACTGTGGAGGAATTTAGCTGTGGGCCATGAAACTTTGTCATGGGGGAGTTTGTCTGGGCTGCTAGGAGGGAGATTCTGAAGCAAGGTAGAGGGATTTGAGTGGACCATACGTTAGTGAAATCTGAACCATGGTAGTGGACAGGATTGTGGTCTGAGAGATTCTGAACCCCAGTGGAGGGGTGTGGCTGGGCCTTTGGCCAGGATACTTTGTACTTCACCCCTGCAGTATGATAGGCCATGGGTTAGAAGACTTCGCACTACAGTGGAGGAGCTTGCCTGGGCTGTGGGCTAGGAGACTTTGCACCACAGTATAGAAGAGTGACGGGACCTTGAGCTAGGAGACTATGCACCACAGAAGAGAGACGGGACCTTGAGCTAGGAGACTATGCACCACAGAAGAGTGATGGGACCTTGAGCTAGGAGACTTTGCACCACAGTATAGAAGAGTGACTGGACCATGAGCTAGGAGACTATGCACCACAGTATAGAAGAGTGACTGGACCATGAGCTAGGAGACTTTGCACCACAGTATAGAAGAGTGACTGGACCTTGAACTAGGAGACTATGCACCACAGTATAGAAGAGTGACTGGACCTTGAACTAGGAGACTTTGCACCACAGTATAGAAGAGTGACTGGACCTTCAGCTAGGAGACTTTGCATCACAGTTGAGGGGTGTGAGTGGGCCTGAAGAAAGTTTGCACTGCAGTCAAGGGAGTTGACTGGGCCCCAAGCCAAGATCCTTTTTCTGCTGTCCAGTACAACAATACCAATTCCAATATTCCAATATGTTCCCGCTTAAAATAGTTTTTAATGATGGTAAACTCTAGAACACAGAGCTAAGTAACATTTGAGAGCATTACTGACCTGAAAACTTCCTTACACCTTCTTTAAACTCCTCAAGAACTTCATGGTGCTCTGCACTGTAAGAAAAAAAAAACAGTACTGAGTATATTAAAAAAAAACAAAGCTTAAATTGTGTATTTTGGACAGGAGGGAAGATGTTAGGCTACACAGACAGGAAAGTCAAGTGATACTAGTGAGTAATTATGTGCATACAGCATCTACTTACAGGCTGTCCAGTGTGACCTGTGTGACTGTAGGCAGGCTGCTGAGGGTGTGCAGGGTGTCCTGGGTCAGATGGGGGACGGTGGCACAGCGGGTATAGAGAAGGCAGCCTGGCACTTCTAAAGAGTGCTGTCCCATTTGCCCTATCCCAGTCAAAACGCCAAACCGGCATCCTTGTATTACTTTCGACAATTCCAGTTTCATCCCACTGCCGTGTAGATATTGGTGACTAGCTATAGGAAGGGAAATTAATAAACATTAAACACATGTCAGTACTTCCCAATACACATTTTAGCCACAGTTAGTTATGATATCTCAACATCAAAGGATCTCCAGGTTCTGTTTTAGGAACATTTTAGGCAGCGAGCTACAAGCTTGGCACCCATAATATATATTTTAAAAAATGGGTCCCAAGTACAACTAGACAACTGAGTCAGAGCATCTCCAAAACAGTAGGTCATGGGGGTGTTCCTGGCACACAGTGGTTAGTACCCACCAGAAGTGGTCCAAGGAAGGACAATTGGTGAACCAATGACAGGATCATGGGCAGTCAAGGTTCACTGAAGTGCTGGCCAGACATCTCATCTTGACCCCTGTCCACCAGCAAAAAGTGCCTGTGAGCATCAGAACTGGACCATGGAGCAACATAAAAAGGTGGCCAAGTCTGATGAATCACATTTCCTTTTACATTGTGTGTACAACCGGGTGCCTCACTGACCTGGTGAAGAGATGGCACCTGGATGCACTGTGGGAGGACGGCGAGGTGTGTGTGTGTGTGTGTGTACAGTTCTCTGCAAAGGTCTTGAGTCACCTTACTGGCACAATCCTATTTTATGTCTGTCAAACTGTCTTATCTTTGTTATATTGTGTAGATTAAATGACAGAAATGGGAACAAGTGTTTTACTGTGACAATCTGCAAAGTGCCTAAAGATACAAGGAGCCTAGATAAAGGAGTTCCAATCACTCAGCAATCAGCATCACCAGTATACTGATCACCACCTGATCACCTGGAATCATCTGCTCCTGTTTCTTAACTGGTTCGGAAAATTAGTGTCTTTGAAAGTCCTTCAGGAAGCCTGGAGAACTGTTCCTCCAAACTACTTTAGAAATACAAGAAAGTCTGGCTCTTTGGGAGCTAAATATGAAGAAATGAGGGGTGGCTCAAGATATTTTCACAATAATGTATGTCTCAGGCATCAGGCAGTGTATTTGTAAGCATTTCCTGTCACAAATACACTGCCTGGAACTGCAATGTGAGGGTAGTGATGATACTCCTACAACTCCTACTCACATAGTTTAACAGAAAACCATTCATTTATCTGACTAATCTGTTTTTCTATTACAAATTAATAGTAAGAATCCATACAGTCCCCCGTACCCTTAGCTATGATCCCTTCAGGGAAAGTTTGGGCTCCTTTTTTGAATGAATGAAACTGGTTTTACTACACAGAGGTATATGAATGTGTGGAGACCAGAGGAGCTTTAGAATCGACACCACACTAAACTCGCCTTTTCCCTGCACTACTCGGTGTCAGATATGAGGACACTTCCATCAGCATACTTATATTTTTATGAACTTTTTTCTAAACGATTATTTATTGAGGATAAAACTTACCAACAGTGTAAAACACGTGAAACACGTCGCAGAATTATTACCAATGTGGCTTTCCTCATTACGTCACCATACACGTGAAGCCGTCCCTCAAAAATAAAAATAAATTAATTACAGAATTAAAAAAAAAAATTAACTTGACCAAAAAATACAGATTATGTAAAAATTATGTAAAAAAAATCGACGCCTGTTACCAAAACATTCGTCCGCTCAAGTCGTTACCAAGGTTACCAAGTGAACGCTTCGCCCTGTTTGAGTGTTCATGGGACTTGTAGTTTAAAGGAAGACGGTGGCCGTTTAGAGGAAGCATCTAAGAACTACATTTCCCTCAATTCAACTCGGTCTCGTTGTTGATGTTTTGAGTGTTTGAACGTTTTTGTAGTTTCATTCAGGGGTTTGAGTGAAATATATTTTTTGCTGCACGTACGAACACAATGAAAATGTTTTTAGGCTGTAGTTACTCTAGCTTTGTTTTAGCTTCCTATATATTTACATAGGATTTCGCACCTTAGAAATCACTCTTCTTGTTCTTCTACACAGTTTGAGCTAAACCTGAGGTCAGAAATGGCACATCCATCACACAGGCCTGATATTTTTGGCTGGAAAAGGTTTACAAGGAGTGGAACTCCCTCTAGCAGTAAGGCAAGTTAACTTTCTTTCCTTTAGCACCTGTGGGAACTGTTGAGATCCTTTCTGTTGCTCAAAGAATAGCAGTTTATTAATAAACCGCACAGTTCCCCCCACAGTTTCCTGAATCCATTAGATTAGATTGGACATGATTCTGTACATTTTCCAAGTGCTGTGAATTTGGTGGACAAATGTTGGTGGAGTTTAAACTACTAATCTGTTTTCCTACTTCACTATATAGACAAAAATATTGGGACACACCTGTTTTTCAGGGTTTGGGCTAGGCCTCTTAATTCCAGTGAAGGTCAGTCTTAATACCTCATTATACCAAGACATTATAGACAATGCCATGCTTCCAACTTTGTGGACATTTTTTGTGTATTTGCATTTGAACGCAGTGTCATTTAAGTCCCTGTTGGTGTAATGGTCAGGCGTCCCAATACTTTTGTCCATATAATGTATGCAAGGGACTTCCCATTTTAATAGTATGATCCTTCTCCAGCTTGCCTCATAGTTTCTCATCTGTTTATTGTTATTATAATTTTGGCCTGTGCTAAGCTGCCATATGACGTAAGCCTCTAACCAAGTGTTTTGACAGGGTGCCTAATCCAGGTGAGATACTGGGTGTTCTGATGAATCAAAGTCTTCATGTAATCTAACAAAAGTCAAATTATTTTGGCCAATCTTTAACCATTAATGACATTGTGTAGCAGACATTTTCATTTAGGGCGCATATTCTGCATTTTTTTCATTTTTTGTGTGGATTTGTGTACAAAAATATAATTCATTATTCATCCTAATTTATTCTTGTATGACCACTTTCCAACCTCCAGTTATCTCTTAGAATTAAACAGGCAGTTTTTTTTACTGTTCCTGTATTCTTTTTTTAATTGCTCGTTCAAAAGACAGCATGGGGCTGAAACACTCCTAAACTGCTGTAGGCTGAATCAGGAGATATTTGTAAATGTACTGATTTTGTGACATCACAGAAACATTTATTTAAAAACAGGCTGTTTATGTATCTCAGTATCCATAAACTGACTGTATGGAAGGGGGGAGCACATACATTTTGAAGCTTAAAGAATATGTGCATATATAAACCTTTCTAACTACAGAGAAGTGATGATATTGACCCTACATAATGAAAGGCACCACAATTGTAATATATAACAGTATAATCACAATACTAATATTTTGTCCATGTTGTGCAGCCCTAATTCTTACTACAGTTTGAACAGTCTGAGTGTAACTAATTTCAATTTCTCTGAATTGTACTCCCACCTGATTCTGTTTAAGAAACTCTATACTGAGCATTTTCTCCTCTTACTTTATAATCTATGGTGCTAAACTCTATATTCAATTTTCACAGACTCGACTGACCGATGGTGATATAAACCAATGGATAAAAGTGAGTGTAAGCTAATGGTGTGTGTAAAAGCGTGTGGAAAAGAATGTAAATGACAGAGTAAGATGCAAAGAGTCTGAAAAGTGACTACTTATGCCACTTATGTCACTACTTATGCTAAAGTCTTGTCATGTGCAGGATCACTACTTATGTCACTCTTACATGCAATGGCAGACTCAGCATAGAAAACAACTCCAAACCACTATTAGTGTTATAATAAACTACTTTAGGAGTAATCTTATTTATTTATCTATAGTATCTATATCCATCTCTCTTACTGACCACAGCAGTTTGTGGTTATAGAATAGTGTATGTAGTACAGGGTATTTTCTGGAGTGTTTTATTTTGACTTAAAACTATGTTTTATATTGTTCTTGTCTCTGTGTCTCTGTGTGATTGTGCAGTCGTAGCAAAAGCAGTTTCCTCCAGGATCATAAAAAGGTTTCTGATTCTGATTCTGAACTTAAAGCCTTTTCATGTTTACTCTCTTCAGAGGGTGGAGATGGCGTCAGAGTTTGCAGTATCTGAAGTATTCTCACAGAAGAAACCGTACACTGTTAAACGTAGCCCAGCTGTAGCCCTGCAAAGCATGGAGCAGCTACAGGACCATGATGATGCGTACAGTGAGGGTAGGACCACCTCCAGATTTGTTTATATGCTACACTTTCAGTTTACTCACTGACTAATCTTAAAGGGCATTTCTACTGTTTTTTCAAGACTTCTGCGTAAATCAATGGTTAAGTTGTAAAGTCATTCAGCATGGCCTGATCTGAAATGGTTTATATTAGAGAAATGGTTTATATTGATTTTACCAGAGTTTGTAGTGTGTAAATTGTCTGTTTATGGAAATATGAAATTTTAGGCCCACTTGCAGATCCTTAGGGTTTAAGGGCTTTATATAATTTGTACAGCATGTAGACTCATTCCAGGTAAATGTATGACAAATTCATATTAGTTAATATTTATATGCATCAGAGGCTTAATATATATGAGCATAATTATTTATTTAGGCCGTTGATTAATGTTCTTTGCTCTCTCCTGTCTTCTGGATACAGCTCAGGCTATTCTTAGCGACTGGATGAACTCAAAGTTACGCCAAGAGCTGGGACTGGATGAGGAAGAGGAGGAGTTGACTGGTTCCAGTAAATCAGAATGTCCAGAGAAGACAGTCAATCTGAGCTACACGAACTTTGACGGTGCAGATTTGTGGAATATTACTAATAGAGCTGCACAATATATCCCATATCGTGAATATATTGCCATACAGAACAATATACCTTTTATATCAAACTTATTTACATGTGTTATTGCTTTTCTCTGGACAACATTGAAAAAGCAGCACACATCACAAAAGCGGCAGGATATGTGGTGTTTTCCTTGCTCCTAAAACAGCTGACCCAACTATTGAGCTCATTAACAACTTCCTGAGCTGAAGTGTGTGTTACAGCAGAGTTTCCTCTCCACATATTAGCATTTTCCCTGCTCCCAACACACCTGATGCAACCAATCAGACATTTCCTGGCTTGAAGTGAGTGTTCAAGCAAGAAAAGCACAAAAATATGCAGGGCAGGGGTCCTCCAAGACCAGTGTTGGGAAACAGTGCTAGAGAATGAGAAGCATTTAAATGTGCAGAGCAGGGGGTCTTCCAGGACCAGGGTTAGAAACACTGCCTTTTGTTCTTTATAGAACATAAAGCTCAAACTCAACTAAAATGTTCTTCATGGAACCAACAAGTTCTGCTGTGACTTTTCTCTATTTATTATGTCATTTAAAATAATATATTATAATTAAGCATTTGGAAATTACCTTTTTAACTTTACAATGACTTATTCCATCTCTTTCTCCATCTCCCACTCCCTCCCTCAGATATGTATTCTCACCTTGCGCAAGAAGATGAGAGTTTCGAGGTGCACAACTTCCTCCAGGACCTCATGGAGACTGAAGTGCTGGATTTTGGGATGGTGGATGGTCTCAAGCTGGACTCAGAGACGGAGAAGAAACGGAGGGACCCCAGCATTACCATGCAGGTACGTCACCAACAGGTGAAGGAGAGGCGCTTGAGGAGGGATGCCGAGCGAGAGAGGCAGCTCAGGGAGCAGGAGGTGAGGAGGGAGGCGCGAGAGGAGGCACAGCGACTGGAGCGTGAGGAGCAGAGGAGAAGGAGGCAGGAGGCCCACAGGCAGGAGGAGCTTCTACAGCAGGAGATAATGCGACTGCGTAGAGAGATGGAGGAGAAGAGAAGCATGGAGCAGCTGGCGCGAAAGATGTACATCCGACTGTTATTTCCTTAAAGAGCTAGTTTATTTACACTTAGCCCAAATATAGTCAATCAGCCAAGATGTTTGGTGTCTAAAGAAAATTTCTTTAGTTCCACATATGAGGCTAAGGTTACTAAGCAGTGATGGACACTTATACCCCACCGGTTCACTTAAACTCCACCACTTTGCAAACTGCATGCCAGCATCATCACACACTCGAACCAAATTCACACCAGACATGTTAGTGAGTCATGGACTCAGCTCCATAACATCTGAGGAGTCTATAGTCTGTAACATGATTAAAACTGTATAAGTCATTCAGGATCTGCCAAATACCCTAAATCTAATGTGAAAGGAGAAATGTTGGTACAGCACAAGACTTCTGACTAGCTGTACTTCTTAAGACCATATGTTAGCTCAACTAAATATTTATTTTTGTGCCAACAACAGAACTAATTATCACAAAAGGCTAGTGAACACTGGCACTTTTTCTTTGTTGATTAAATTTTTGTAAGAACTCCTTTTTCTCATTTTCTTTCCTAACTAAACATTTCAATAGCAAGTTTACAACTTGGCAGCATAAACCACATAATTGTTTTTAATCACATTAACAAGGTATTTACTGCTGTTCTTGTCAGATATAAATTTTACAGCAGACTCCACACCACATAAGTAAAGTGCAAGAGCTGTCTTGGAACTGCAAGGCCACACAGATCATAATCTCTTCATAAACTGATTTTAAATACAGTTTAGAATACTTTAGAAAGTAAGATTAGGATACTTGGATCTCAATGGAGTTTACACCTCACTCTAATGCTAGTGGGGAAAATGGACTCATATCTGTTCTGTCAGACAGACAAATGTGGTTTCTGACTTTCTATGGCATATGTGTATTATAATGGGCAAAAGTACATCACATAGATAAAACGCGACACACCTCAATCATGTAAATTTGATGTTTTTCAGCATGTGATGATTTATGCATGCAGTTGCACAGTCCTGATGGTCAGATGTATGATTGTTAGTTATGTTAACCTTGTAGCTCGAGTTCAAAATGAAAAAAAATTAAGTTCAGACACCAAAAAGATTTCGACTATATTTGAGATAAGAGACAAATGACAATGTGTACTATCTATGTACCACAAAGCAGGCATTCTATTTTCCTGTATTTCTGTGGAACAGGGAACGAGAAAGGCCGGAAAAACAGCGAAGCACCCGACGTTCTCTAACACCAAAGCCTGACTTTGCAACACAGAGGCAGCTCCACCACAGAGAACAGAAAGTGGAGGCGAAGATGCACATTCTCAGTCTGCAGGTAACTGGATTTTCAATCTGTGAACATGCATTCAGAGAGCAGAAATACAGACTGTAGTGCTATATGTGTTATGATATCACTGCAATGGTGATACTGTATATGTGTGTGTGTGTTAAAGTGCATGCAGAAGCATTTCTCAGCCTGGTACTCGGTGGTGCTAGACAAGAGGGTGCGTCTGGGTAAGGCAGCAGCCCTCTGTGATTGGAGGAGACAGCTGAGGGCGTGGCGGGCATGGCGAGCACTCGTGTGGGTGAAGAGAGAGGAGAGGGAGGCTAAGAGAACGGAGGAGGAACTGAGAATGGAAAACAGGCAGGAACACCTACACACAAACACACACACACATGCGTACACACACACACACACACACACACTGGGACATACTGTCAGACACTTATGAATTGTATTAGTTACCCTTAGACTTGGTAATCTACAGTATTCAGCTATTAGTCTTAATCTAGTAACTATTTTGAATCATTCAGTAATCTCTTTGAAAGTAATATGTAAGCTATTATGAGAGTGAAGAACTGAGGTATGGACTTACCGAAGGGCCTTTAGAGTTCAAAGGGTTAGAATTTAAAGGGGAAGTTTTTTTACGCTGAGTTTTCAACATTTCTGCAAAGACATATTCATTGTAATTCAGATGTTTTTCAGATTTCTTCATCACCACTGCAGTAAAGAAATTCAGAAAGTTTCCTTTTAGTGCACCATTAAACATCATCCTTTTCTGAATGTTTCCATCTCAACAGCTTAATGCAAAACAATACATGAATAAATAAAATCAGTGGAATTTAAGGTGATAACTAGTAAAGCCAGTGAAGCACTAAAGGCTATGGCTGTACATTGACAAGAAATATTATTATAGTACATTATCTGTGTACTTTTTCATTTCCAAGTTGTATTTTTTTAGTCTTAAACATGTTAGGAATAGAGGAAAAACATAATAGGTCTTTTACCTACTTGAAAGTATACCAAATGTTCTTTAAAGCAAGGATTCTCATAGAAGGCACAATGTTCTTTTAAATAAATAGTTGTAATTGTGCAGCAGAGAGTCTCTGAGGGTTAAGGACATGAAAAAGTTTGAGGGATTTTGCACTTTAAAAGCTCACAGTAACACTGGAAGATTGAAGCTTTTTTAACATTTGCAAAAACAGAGCTACAATTCACATTTCACATTTAAACTATTGGCTCGGAGCAAGTCTGAGGGGGAAGCTTTAGCTAAACTTATTCAGCACTCCAGGCCAGTCGCAGTCGTCTTGGTCAGCTCTGAGGTGCATTTGCTGTCCCTGCAGGCTCCGTCAAGTAGCGGCGGAGAGCGATCGGAGACGGCTTTTAAGGCGCTGTCTGAGTGACTGGCGTTTGTGGTGCCGAATGGAGAAGGAGCGCCGAGAACTGCTCAGCCAGCAGGAAAGAACACGACGCAAGATGGCCAGCCTGATCAGTGCAGCGGCTTCAGGAAAACTGACTGCAGAAAACCCCACTGAACCACAGACATCAGGCACAGATGTGCCAAACACACCCACCAAATCCAAGGACAGCACTCAACCTGTGAGTGAACTATAATTTTAAAGATACATGTAGGAGAATTCCATTGGTTTTCAGCATAACGTAATGATTAAGCTAGAATCAGTGTCATTTAGTGGGGTTTGGTGTTCTAGATTACCTTACAGAGTCAGAATTGTTCACAGCGCTGGTGAATGGAACCAGACGCCTGGAGAGTTTAATGCCCCCAAAAGCTCCCCTATAGGTTATTATGTGAGATGGTTACACTTACACTGCCTGAGCCAACCCTCATTTCTTCATATTTTGCTTTGAAAAAGTCAGACTTTCTTGAAGTCTTGAGGAACAGTTCTCCAGGCTTTCTGAAGGACTTTCAAAGACTCTCATTTTCAGTCCAGTCCCTGAACCTGACCAGTTTCA
>JBBIGA010064326.1:0-12309 GCA_037576975.1 Alestes dentex
TGGGTGAGGGAGTGAGTGAGAGGGTGAGTGAGAGAGTGAGTGAGTGAGAGTGAGAGTGAGTGAGAGTGAGAGTGAGTGAGAGAGAGAGAGAGAGAGTGAGAGAGAGTGATTATGCACTACTCGCTTCAGTACTGATGCTTAATCTGCGGAACTGACTCAGCCTGGCTGTCGGTGTGAGTAAAAGCCCTTGTTTTGTAGGTCTGTATCCATTTGCCTTAACCAGCCAGCTCAGGACTCAGCATGACCTCATAGTGCCACATTGCTCACTATAGTTTTTACACGTTTATTTGAATATTGTATGTATATATGTATGTATGTATGTATAAATGTGTTGCTTTACATGTCTCGCCTTTCATTTTCTCTTGCATTTGTTGTAACTATATCGCACAGTCTCAGACGTTTCAAGAACTCATTGTGTTTGTATAACTGTTTTATGTGACAAAGAATCTCGAGTCATTAAGATATTTTAAGTGCGATGACACAAGCTCATCTCGTTTAAAAAAGGTCTGATTTTGTGCTCCGGAATGGAAAAAGGGCAGAGAAACTGCTAAAGTGAGAAACATAAAAGTATGTAGCTTTTCAGTGTACTTAAAAGACATATAGTTCTTAATTATCCAAAAGTTAATATATATTTTTAGACAATTTTGCTCGTCTTTGTGTCTCTGTGTGTCTGTGCAGTCGTAACATCAATAAAGGATCAATAAAGCTTTGTGTCTGATTATGATTTGTGGCGCTGTGTGATGTGCTTCTCGCACAAAGAGGCATAAGTGTAGTAGCAGGGAGAGTAAAGTTAAATGTATTGATAAGTTTGATTTGTTTTAGTAAAGAGTGGAATTAGGGGAGGAGTGTTCAACAGTTTTTTCACTCATTCTAACTTAAAGGAAGAGTTTGGCCGATAATTGGTTTACTACTGATCCCGGAGCAGCAAAGTCACAAAGTCAGTAGACACCCAGATCTTTCGTACAAATATGTTCCCAACACATCATCTCAAGCCACATCCAGCTGTTCATTAAGACTGAGCAGATTTATAGCAGTTGTATTTATGTAATTCAAGCAGTTTCTTCTGGGATCAATTCTGATTCTGATCTGCTTTGTAACTGTCAGCCTCTGTTTTGTCTGAAGAGACTGTTTATAATGGTCGAAGTTTTGTTTATTTTAATGCTCACAGTGAGTCCCAAACCACACTAACAAGTCAGTTCCACATTCATGAAGACCTGGATGCACTTTGAATCTAGAGAAGTCTGGTGATGCATTTTTACAGAAATGACGGAGGCTGTTCAGTTACCATTGCATTAAAGTGTTAAACCTTAAGCTGCAGTTCTAAACTGAAGAAAATTTGGTTTTGGGAAGAAATGTGACCAGTGAAAGATTGTTCATGCTCAGCTGTCATTGCAATAGGCAGGAGAGCGGTGGGCCTTGGGTGAATGAGTTCTTGTATTGTAACATCAAATATGGTAAAAATGGGGACTTTGTGAAGAATGAGGATTGCATTAGGTCATGGAAAATGTGTGATCACTTATTTAAACTTGAACAAGACAAGCTGGCATGGACCAGAGGGACCGGTCTTACAAAAGTCTCTTGTTCTAAGAGTGGGGTAATTGCTTTTTTTAAGAGTCTGACTTTGGCAGGTCTGCGAGATGCAGATAAAATAGTGCCTGCCAGTAATATTAACACCATTCTTTAAAGGGACTCAACTCTTCCTTTGCAGACCAGGCATTCGTCACCTTGGCCACGAACGATAACTATGCAAAAGGAGCGATGGTGCTGGGGAAGTCCCTGAGAAACCATAAGACCTCCAGAAAGCTGGTGGCCCTCATTGGACCCCACGTGTCAGAGCCATCCAGGTATGTGGTGGATTTGTTTTTTTTTTTTTTGCAGAGGGGAGATTTAGAAAAGCAAAGGGATCATGTAACAAATGTATAGGTGCAATCCAGTTTGAGGCAGCAGACCCTCAACCTGAAATGAAAAAGGCACTGGAATTCTGCCTTTTAGACCCTCAAAGGTACAGACCCCCAACCATATGGTTCTTAAGGTCCACATATGTGCCTTAAAGCAGTTCTTAAGGTACATTACATTTGCTTTTCTTGTGGAAATGGGGCATATGTGTAGTTTTTCATAAGTAAAAACTACACGTATGTGCCATCAAGGGTTTAATTTTTTAAAATCTATGCAGTGTGTAAAAAAACAAAAAAAAAAAAAACAAAAACCCAAATACAGTACTATGCAAAATCTTGGGTACCTGTGAAAAAATAGTTAAACTGTTTAGATCAGCAGTGTGTTTTTTTTTTTTTTTTGTCACATTATTCCTAAATAAATAAATATGCTAAATAAAATAAGTGATTTTATGTTCAGTATATCAGCGTGTTCTTTGTGGAAGTCCAGTATTACTGTAGTTCCATCAGAAACCTGGTTTGACTCGATCAGTCCTTCATTAAATTAAATCAGGAGCTGCTGATGGAGTTTCACAAATACAAACAATGACTGGAGGAACCGAGGAGGAATCTGGAACCGAACCTGTGTTCTCCTCACCAGCTCACACACTGCAAAAACTCCTGATCTACCCAAGACTTGCAATCTTATATTATAGCCTAAAAATATTCTTGATCTTGTTTTGAGAATAATATACTATATAGGAGCAGATTTATAAGATTATTAAGATTGTTTTAAGATTTTTTTTTTTTTCTATTTTAAGAAATCTTACCAAGTGTAAATATCTTACGCACTGGCAGATAATTTCACTTGTTTCTAGTCTGAGATTTCTTGAAATAGGAATTTTTTTAAAAAACAATCTTACAAATCTGCTCGTATATAGTATATTATTCTCAAAACAAGATAAAGAAGACTTTTAGGCTATAGATGAGATTGCAAGTCTTGGTTAGATCAGGAGTTTTTGCAGTGCACAATATCAACTACTTTTACATACAGACCTAATCTTGATACATTTTACTGTGTTTTTTATTTATTTATTTATTTTTTGCATTTATTCTAATATTAACTTTGCAGAAAGACACTTTATTACACGCTGAGAAAAATGACTTTAAACAGTTTACACAGGTGTCAAAGACTTTTGCACAGTACTGTTTAAGAGCAATTGAATTTGTAAAGTTATGTAATCTAACTAGGCCCCACGGTGGAGCAGCAGGTAGCACTGTTGCCTCACACCTCCAAAGTTCAGATCCAGGTCCTGGTTCTAAATCCAGGTTCTAAATTGCCCGTGTGTGCGCCCTGTGGTGGGCTGGCGCTCCGCGCAGGATGAGTCCCTGCCTTGCGCCCGCAGACCTCGGGATGGGCTCTGGGTACCAGCGACCCTAGTAAGGATTAAGTGCTTACAGAAAATGAATGAATGAAAAGTTCCACCCTTGTGGCACAATTTGCTCCCTGTAAGGGTCAATTATTTCCGACCATGTGCACTTTGCTGGTCACCAGAAAGAAAATGAACAATTTTTCATTCTGAAAAAGGGCCAATTGTGTTTTTGTGAATTAATCTCATGTTCATGGCATTGTGCATTGATCTGGCCAATATGGAAACTGTAGGCCAATTATTATATCTGGTTCTTTTTATGTACATATTTGTTGATGCTGATACATGGATCTTCTATAAAATGTCAAAGTTGGGAGTAACTACCTGGGTAAGCATTATGGAGAAGTCTCCTAAATCTGTGTAATATTGATATTTTTTAAAGCATGATGTACCCACATGATTCCAATGTTATCATGCATCCCTTGCGAACATCACTCTGAACACTCCCTTCTCCAGTTCAGAAGGTCTTAACACTGCATAACAGATGCTTTTGGGAAACTGGGACCTGTTTGGCCTGCATGTAAACCACAGGGGTTCAGTATTAGTGTGTTTGAGACAGGAAAGGTTCCTGTGTTTGAGCACTAATTCAAAAGTAATAAGATTGTTTAGAGGGATTTTTGTGCTTTTTTTTTATTTTTTATTTTTTTAACAATTGGAGCAGTATGGGGGAGCATCTGGGGTGAAATGGTTGGAAGCGATACAAATGGGTAAGCATTGATTTACTGAACTGTAAGAGTAGCTGGTTTGCACAGTGAACTAATGTGACAGGGAGGGCTTGTACGGGTTCAGCTGCTGTTTTGTAGGTTTGTCTCAATTAGCTAGTGGGAGTACAGGTCGGGCCAGGGCCAGCAGGCCAGGAAATTAAAAGGCTGTGTGTGTGGTTTTCTGTTTTTGGGTAGTAGATGAAGTGATCACTGAGATGGTTCCATATGAAAAATTCTGTAGCTGGTAATGGTAGGAGTTCCCAAACCAGTCCAGATTTGATCATTTGGTTGATTATTTTTATTCATCACATATGATTATTCACAGTTCTTTGAGTTGTGTCTGTACAACATTAATCCCTTTGCTCAAAAAAATGACAATTAGGTTTAAAATATGCTTAAAATATGATTAATATGAATTCACCACATTCTGAATGGCACTTCTCTCAAACCCTGACCAAGTTTGGGTAACTGTGTATTTTTTGGGGGTTTTTTGGGGTTTCTCTTGCGGTATTAAATTCCTGACCTGATTTTTGGATTGTTTGTAGCTTTTCTTATCACCACAACTTTCTCACAGCTCTTTGGTGAACTGTGGATTGTCGTTTTACTTTCACAGGAACAAAATAAGGATCTGAGTCCGTTTTCAGCCCTTTGAGCTTTCTGAATGCACATTTGCCTGATATTGAGTGATTAAATACTGCTGTCAGCAGCTTTGAATGGACAGATATTTATACATCGGTCAGAGTGATGAAGGAGTACAATTTAGGCGAGTACAGTGGTTCATATTGTCAGTAAGTGAACACTTAAAATAGTTATGTTAAAATCCGATGTAAAACTTGTCATTTGTCAGGCCTTAAATGCACAGTGTAAACCTTGTTTTGATTTGGACTGATTTCATTATTGAGTGGTCTTGCACAGACAGCAGCAGTGGTACTGGTGTAAGAGTGAAGAGTTGTAAACAACAGTAGCCTTTTAAAGTTCTAGTGTCAAGAATACAGATGATTGTGTAGCACGGGAGAACAGTACTGGTGCCCAGCCACCAGAGTAGTTAAAAGCCAAAGCATGGGCAAGAGTTGACCATGGGGAAACCCCAGCGTCTTTGACTTTGTTACTTTTACAATAAAACCATGTCATTTGTTTCTGTTGAGAATCAAGAAAAGATCCCCCTTTTTTTTTAGGTCTTATTGAGATTTCTCAACTGTACTATGTACCTGTAATATTTATATATGTCTTCAGAGTCGTCAGAGAATATGTTCTGTTCTCCAAATGTTTCTAGCACTGGGAGAACAGAAAGTACAAATTTGGTGGTGCTCAGTGTTCAAAGACATCTTTGCCAATGATGGGGTCCTTTTTATTAGTGGAAGGCTAGATCAGTTATATTCCTTGCCCCTGCCACAAAACTGCCCTTTCTATTAGAAGTGGCTGTAAATAATCACAATGTGCTTAAGACGTTTCTCCTGGTTAGGCATGAGTAAAAAGGTGAATGTAGTAGTTTTGATATGAGTTGGATTGAGGTTTCTCTTCTCTTCTGCAGGGCAGTGCTTCATAAGATCTTCGATGAAGTCAGGCTGGTGGATGTGTTGGACAGTGGGGACACAGCACACCTAGCCATGATGAAGAGGCCTGATCTGGGAGTGACCTTTACCAAGCTCCACTGCTGGACACTCACACACTATTCCAAATGTGTGTTCATGGACGCAGACACATTGGTGAGTGTTAAGGAGTAAAATGATTTTGAAATTATAGACTAAATCAGTCTACAGCAATGGACAGTGTTCCTAATGGGACGATTCAAATAATCTGTATTAGTTTATCACCATCTAAAGCCCAGCTGCAGTAAAATAGACTCTCTCATTTATGGACTGCTCTTACATGTCTTTTAAAGTGATTGTCTCTTGTTTTAACAAAAGCGAAACAGTTACAGAGGAGTTGGAATTGTTTAATCGTTTTAATGTGTGGTGGCCTGGTGTTTAGGGAGTTGGCCCTGCGATCAGAAGGTCGTGGGTTTGAATCCCAGGATTGCCAGTGGCACCACTGAGGTACCCATGAGGAAGGTACTGTCCCCACACACTTCTCTGTGGGCGCCATTCTCTGGGTGAATGGGGTTAAATGCGAAGGATCAATAAAGTCTATAAAATACATTAAAAAATGCTTTTTTTTTTTCCTTCTTTTTGTTTTTTTTTTTTTTTAAATGCACAGCCATCATTCCTCTCATTGGATGTTGGCCGTAAAGTAGAAACTCTGCTCGTTTTGTGGAAATCGTGCTTTTCGTGTTATGTTTCATGTGAATCCTATGTTTACATGGTAATCATGTTGGTGAGATACTGAAAGTAATACTGATTAACCCGTTTAATCCCAAATTTTTCCCTGCAAAATAAGTGCATGCATTTTACTCCTTAGACTTCCCTAACACACAATATGTTTGAATTTTTTCATTTCATGTTGGTTATGTTAGTGAAAATGTAGGTTTTATACTCGGCAACAATTATTGCCGATGGGAAACAACATAGTCTAAATTTAAACAAATTCTTCAATTTGACCTATTTACACCCACAATGTGGTACATGGGTAGGGAACCCCCATACCCTCTGCGACCACTCACACGGCGCAGAGGCCTGCCTCCCCACCCCCGGTGGAGGACTCCACGCACCGGGGAGATCCAAACCCCCCCCCCCACCGGGCCCATCCTCCAGCAGGGCGGATCCCACTGCAGCGACCCGGCTGGTCACCCCACTGGCCCTGTAGGACGATAAGAGGAAGGCCGTAGATAGAGCAAACTTCCCACAGGGGTAAGGACCCCTGGTGGCCTAAGTGAAGGAGGTCTCCTGGCCCAGTCCAGGACCGACACTCCAGACGGGCATAACTAGCACTATGACTATGTGTTATGCTAGCGGCAACAAATGTTGCTCACATTTATTCTTCTTACGGTGAAAAGATGAATGCAGGCATATAATTCTCATTAAATATTAGTAGTAGACCCTTTAGAAAATGTGTACCAAATATTTCAGTAATATCTGTTAATTAAGGTATTTTACTTACTTCCTCTTGTACAAGATTGAGGCAGACATCTCCTTCCAGAGGTGCAGGCAGGATGGAAAGGGGCCTGGTCATATCTCCATTCACACAGGTCACATGGGTTAATTGCAAGCAAATAATTGCCATCATCCGCAGTTAACTTCTCAAAATATGATTAATCACAATTAACTTTTTAATCAGCCTTATAAGTCTACCATGGAGAACAAATCACAGTTTACCACAGAATAAGATCTCAGTGGTATCATCTCTTACACTGGAATGTTATAAAGCTCATAGTTTGCAGCTCAGGTCTATGAGCTGCGTTATTTGTGCTTCAAGGTTTTACACTGAGTCAAGCTGAAAAAAATTAATTAATCTGGTTTTACCAGCTTACATAGTACGACCTACAACACTAGAATAGGACCAACTGCCAGAGGCTTTTATTAACAGAGACTTTTAATTCATTCTGGAACGTGCTGTTTAATTCTGAGGGTAAAACTAGAATACTGAAACTTGTCCAGGCTGCTGGTAGATTTCCTGGCTCAGAATGAGGTTAAGCCCTTTAAGCCAAGTGGTTGGAGTGGAGTGCCAACAGAGCTTTGTTAAGACATGCATGAGGTTCTCTTAGGGGTGTTTGTTATCCAGTGTGGTTTCAATGGAATGGGCTATGCACTGGTGTTAGATCTCAGCAACTAAGCGACAATTCCTGTCATTACTATAATAAATTCTGCAGTTGTATGAATTAAGACAAAAGGATATATGTTAACCAGTGGTATTACATTTACTCCTAAGAATTGTAGTTCTGCATTCAGAACACTCCAAACATATAAATTCACATTAATTTACATTATTTTGGCAGTTTTATCCAAACTTTTATCCAAATCCCAGATGAAGGTGAATATTAGGAGTCTAGCTCAAGGACTCTTGTTCTTATTGGTGTAGTGTTGGTAGGAATTGAACCAAAATCTCCTGTTTGGAAGGCGGTGATGTTAATCACTACACTAAATAAATCATGTTAATGATCATAAGAATGACTGAATTTGTTCTTGTTGGTGGATGTTTTGTAAAAGGGATTTTAAGCGATGCAATGAGATTACTGTTGTGTCATGAGTTTCCAACCATAAATGCTTCAAGGCCCACAAGAAGATATAATCAAATCTACCTTTTATAATATGACAATAAGTATTGTAACTTATCGAATTTAAATTTAAAAATATCAACATATCTAAAAGTTTTGGGTTTTTTTTGTTTACAATCATCTATGAATTCCATACAACTAAGAAGTTCAATTATGTGCTTTATAAGACCCCTTGCACGTCCTGTACACCCACTAGGGGTTAGATTAGCTTTAACCGTGGTTAAAGCTAATTTAGCCTTGAATTCAATGCAGTAGTACAGAGACCATGTGTCCTGCTATGCTTAGTCAGTAATTGTGGTTATATGCAGTAACCTGGAGCTCTGTGTGCAGGTTTTATCAAATATTGATGAGCTGTTCGACAGAGAGGAGTTATCAGCAGCTCCAGATCCAGGCTGGCCTGACTGTTTCAACTCTGGAGTGTTCGTCTTGCGCCCCTCCAACGAAACCTATGGCAAACTCCTCCAGTACTGCACAGAGCACGGCAGCTTTGATGGCAAGTGTTTTGTGTGTGTGTTTTGAAACATATAAACACTACCATCCAAAGGTTTGGTTACAATTAGCAGCTCAATATATTTTAATACATGAGTATGCTTTTTTTGCTTTTTTGCGTTAACAGGAAAAGTGATACAATCTTGAACATTTTCTTTTCAAAAACTGAAACTGAAAGAACAATCAACAGTGCTAACTTATGGTGACATCAGGGCTGTCATGATTGCTGAATTTTAAAAAAGTAATAAATAAATCAAACTTTATTCTTGCAGCTGAGCACTACCACCGCCATGTGTTCAGTAAACCTGCTACAATAACAATGAAACTAAACAAATATTGTAAAGATTAGTTTTGATGGACATGGTGTTTTGTTTTTTTTTTGTTTTGTTTTTTTTTTGTGGACTCATTCAGTCATGGACATGATATTCTGTTGTACGTTATTAGCATAAACAAAACACAACCTATTACTTTGCTATGCTGCTCTTTAAAGGCTGTTTTTGAGATTTGTTTTTTAAGGCCCATATCTGCCGAAGTTATGGTATAACTACTAGACCTGAAAGGCTTACTTTTAGTATTTGACCGTATTTGGCACAGATTTTTATGTTGCTTCTTTTTTTCACCCATCAGTTTTTGGCAACGTTTGGTCAGTGACCTCAAAATGATTTTAGCTGTACAGCTTTCTGCCCAGACACACACAGTGATGATGGAAACGAGAGAAATGGTGCTTAAGATGTTCTAAAATGAACATGGCTTCAAAAATATGGCTGGTATTTGCTTATTTAAAAGCCACCTCTCAGCACTTACGTCCAGAGTGGTTTGGGTTGCCCTAATTTTAATCTGACTTTTGTTGACACAAGTTGTTAAACGTCCTCGAATGTTTACAGCATCTGTGAATGAAGTCTTTCTTGAGATGCTTTCCTGTGCTCAGGCTATGTCCTATCTTGGCCCATGGCTGTGTTTGCCTTCTGGATGTAGTCTTTGTTGATGGTCTGGGTGTGGTTAATTTAAATGAACCTATTTTCCCATGGACTTGTGCCACTGCGTTCTTCATTCCTTCGATCCGATCCAGCAGAAATCTCTACAATACATAACTTTACACTTGGCAGACCTCAGACCATCCTTCCTTTCTGATTCTGACAAGGCTAATTACACTGTCGCACCTCATCTGCTCAAGTGAACACCTAAAGCTCCAGTTCCACCCCTGGATGTTACACAACCCCAAAGTACTCTCAGGCTCTCGCTGTGGTTCTCCAAAATGCACGCAGTCCACATGGGGAATTTGGCACTGGAGCCGGCAGCAGACAAAAAGCTCTTTCATGCCACTCCTTTACTCTCTGGCCTCTAGGAGCAGAGGGCTGCATTAATGTAGTCGCCTCTTTAAGGAGGTTCTTAGAACTTTAATAGGCAGTGGTCAGTCCCAGAAGAGAGCTGAATATATGGATGTTTATTTTAAAAAGAGGAATTCCAGGGATCTTTCAAAACGTCTGCATGATTAATCCGTTAAAATGTAAACAGAGCGGTTCGGTGTGAAATGCTCTGTTCAAGAGAACGTTGCTGAGTCAGATTTATTCACAGTGCTGGTGATGGAAACAAGACTGAAGTGTTAAGTGCCTAAAACTATAATTTATTAAAATGCTGCCTGATGGCTGAGACAGTAGATATTTTCCATTGACTTTCTTTGAAAAATTCAAGCAAATTGGAACCAATTTAAATATTTTTTTACTCTTTTGCTGCCTGTCAGTTTTCTTTATGTAAAGATATCATTTCTCAAAACACCCTTATGTTTTGGTTTATCAGTACAAAAACCTGTTTGACATCCATCTCTAATTTCATGTTGGTCATAACTTGTAGCTTTGGCTTTCCTGATTATTATTGTTGTTGTTGTTGTTGTTGTTGTTGTTGTTGTTTTTATTTTGTAGTATTAATAAAATACTACAATTTCTTTATCAATAGCCTATACCAGCATACTGATTAAAGCTTTAAAAATAATTGTACAATAGTTTTGAAGTAAAATTTAGTCTTAAACATGGGTCCTATCACCACCATAGTAAAGAGTGTCTCTACGTTGCATCTTTTCATGTCAAACCAGTTAAAGCCAAACTAGTTTCATGAATCTTGTCGCAAAACAACTCGTAGCGATTCAGTTATCATCACCATTACTGACCGTTATAGAAGAGGGACGGTGTAATAATGAAGTGGGCTTGTATTCAGTGTGATTAGACAATGGGTCTATTCTTGCTTGTTTGGTTCAACTGGGTTCATCAAGAGGCTCATTAGTTTGGTAGGTGGGCTGGGTGGGCAGTGTAGGAAATGAATTGCGACTGCTTGCATCTTGGAGGCTGGATCATATTCAATGAACTGGCTTTTGTTCGTGATAATGAGTGTGGAGGCCCATTGCAGTTTTAAATAAACGGGACAGTAGCCTAGATCGTTGTTATTGTGGGTCACAGGGGACCTTTAGTGATGCACTCACCACTGGAGCATCCCACGATGTGCTCCTTTTGCATGTGAATGACACAAAATGGTCTGATGGCATTTGACCGATGCTAGTAGTGGTTTATTTTTGTCTTCCAGTGCTGTGGTATGCACGACTTGAACTTGCTTTGACCTTTTGACATTTTCTGTTGTCCTATATTATGGTTCTTGTAGCCTGGAATTAGGTAGCGGTGGATTCAGCATATAAGCAGGATTATCCTTACTTTCAAACTTTGAAACCACTTATCAGAGCAAATCTTTCTTTTAGTGGAGGCCTTGCTCCTGAATTGCTAAAACCTTGGTTTCTAGTGACGGACTTTAAAGCGAGCATGAGCAGATAGAAAGAGGTTTTTCTGTGTTATGTTGGGTTGAGAGGCGAACATCTGATATAGAGGTGTAATAGTTAAATCCTTTGCATAAGGTGAACTCGAAGGGCATCTTTCCATTTCCTCTATTCTACCAGTGCCAATGGCCGGCGGTGATGTTGGCACACATGGCCTCACTCTCATCTTCTGCCAAAGTAAACCAGCAACAGGCGAGGTGCATTCTTACAGAGCCTCGCTCATCCCCTCGAAATGAAGACTCTGAAGCCCATGTAATGTTTGTGGAGCCTCTCACATGAGGAAAGCCCCCAGGGGGACATTTCGGAGCTCCTGATAGCATGACTATTTTAAACTCCAGCACACTCGGGTAGCATCGGAGCTACTAATTCACTCAGTGATCAGAACACACCCTCACATGTGGACCCTTTTAATTGCACTTGTTGAGGAGTTCTGTCATAACCAGGTCTGTGAGGAGAAACGTCTTTCCTCAGGCTTGAAGTTGTGTGTGAGGGACTTGCATGAGATGCTCATTTCCCATAATCAGTGTACATAATGTTCTTCTGCAGCAACATGGCAGCGGTGACCTTTTGCTAGAGATGGGTTTCTGGTTGTGGAATGTGCAGTGAAGGTCTATGTTTGAATGGTTTGTTTTAGGTTCAATCTTGAACCTAAAACAAACCCTTCAAACATAGACCTTACTCCCATCATTATGCAAAGACTGGCCTTACACCATTTCTACCAGAAACTACTATATACTAAAAATATGCATATTTTAGTGATGGTGTCATTTCTGCAGCTGTGTGTGTGTGTGTGTGTGTGTGTGTGTGTGTGTGTGTGTGTGTGTGTGTGTGTGTGTGTGTGTGTGTG
>JBBIGA010064336.1:0-10000 GCA_037576975.1 Alestes dentex
TCTCTCTCTCTCTCTCTCTCTCTCTCTCTCTCTCTCTCTCTCTCTCTCTCTCTCTCTCTCTCTCTCTCCCCTTCTCAGGAGGCTTCATGTTCAAGCAGTGGAAGGAGAAGTATGTGGTGCTGACGGTGGAAGGCAGCCTGTTCGTGTGCAAAGATGCCGATTCTCCTCCAGACCAGGTGATAGCACTGCAGAGTGACTGCCACTCCATAGTGGAGGGCAAGGAGATCTTGGATCTACCCCGTTTGCCCCCAGGGGGCCGTAGGGACTGCTGCTTTGCCCTCATCCTGCCCCAGGACAAGTTCCTGCTGCTGCTTTCAGACAACCCTGATGACTGCAGGTCAGCCAACTTCAATTATTGGGATATGATTAAATATTTTTTTTGTGCATTGTGCACCACATGTCTAGATATTTGTGTTTATTTTTTTGCTAATTTTGTTCAGTTCAGTACATTTCTTTTTCCTCATTAGCTGATTTTCTAGCTCATTTTTAGTAGAAAAGATAAAAAAGAAAAGATAAAAATCTGACAAAACACTTCAGAAAATACTTGAGGATTAAAAAAATTTAAGCCCATAGAAAATCTGCTGAAAATGAGCTGTTAAGCAGAAAAACCAGCCAACAAGGTAAAAGCTTTTTTAATGTATTAAAAAGAATTTAAGAATTTTAGCTGCTGTTTTATTTTTGCAGCGTATCTCCCAGCCCTGGTCCTGAAGGACCTGCATGTTTGAGGCTGTTCTCACTTCAGGTGATCTTCTCTGAGCACTTTTGACCCTCAAAGTCCAGCTCATTTGACAAGTGTTATCATTCAGTACCTTCTCAAATGGGCCTGAGCCCGGTTAGACTCTGTCATGGTTGGATTTGGGCTCAGTTTACCTGGACTTTGTTCAGTTGGACTTGCACTCAGTTTAGCTGGACTCGGTTCAGTTGGACTTGGACTCTGTTTAGTTGGACTTGGTTCAGTTGGACTCAATCACAGTTCACTTGGACTCGGTTCAGTTGGACTTGGACTCTGTTTAGTTGGACTTGGTTCAGTTGGACTCGTTCACAGTTCATTTGGACTTGGTTCGGTTCAGTTGGACTCCATCACAGTTCGGTTGGACTCGATTCAGTTGGGCTCAATCAATGTTCAGTTGGATTCAGTTTAGTTGGACTCAGACTTGGTTTAGTCATACTCGGCTGGGTCGATTACAGTTCTGGTTCTCATTTTATTGATGAATGTGAATTGTGTTTGGCGAGTAAAGCTGTAACCCCTCCCCCCAAACCTCAGCCGCCGCTGAAAAAATCTTCTTATACGATGAACAGAAAATCGCAGCATTGCATAATCGATAAGTCTATAAGGCGCATGGAGGGGTGGCGCCAAAAACAACTCTGAATAAATCACAGGGTGAGATCAGTCACGACCTCGGCTGTGTGAGAGCACAAAAAGTCGCACTGTGATTTAGATAAGCGCTCAGGTCTCGGATATTAGGCGCAGTGTGAGTGCAGGCCAGCAGAGGGAGCGGGGAGGTGGGACAATCTTTCTGGTGAGAGTACACCCGCTCCTAACCCGGACCAGTTTAAATTAGGGGGTGGGGGCGTTGTACCAGACCATTATCACACACTGACCTCATCTCACTTGGTCTGTCGGCCTGTCAGGGTAACCCATGACATCTAATTAACAAGAAACACTTTACTGACCACACATAGAAAACCAGTCAGGAGGAAAGGAAAATTCTGAATAAGACTCTTCTCTAATTGAGCTCAGTTTAACATCAACATTTGATTTTAACCATTTTCTCACACTTCTTAAATTCAGCTCCTGAGAAAGAGCTTCCTCTAATCTCGGCCCGATCCTAGTTTAAGATCTTAAAATGCTCTTTTTTTCTCTCACTGCCCTGATCTTTATTTATCTAAGATCATTAGATAAACCAGAAGAAAACTTGTATGGATTGAATGTATTAAAAATGTGTCTCAGTGATTAAATTAAAGTCTCAAAACTATCCAAGTCAGACAGTTTTAGATCGAGAAGGTTGTTAAAGAGAAGAAGCCGATAAGAACAGCAGAAGAACCTCTCCAAATAATATTATGATTTATTTCTGATCAGACAAAGAAAAGAGAGCCTCCATGACTACGGCTGGGAGAACATGGTTCTAACACAAGCCGAACCCTGATTTAACCTGAATGTGCATCATTTCTAAGTATTTTGCACCAATAAAGTCATGTCTTTGAATTCAAGCCAAAAATTTCCTTGAGGAACAGATTTCCTTGAGGAACATATTTCATATAGTATTACATAGGTAGCAAAGTACAGGTGTTAAGTTGTTTTACAGGTGTTAATTCATAAGTTGTTTTGATAAATCACAACTGTGTCTCAATTCAAAACATTTCCACAGAGTAAAAGGAGAGCTAATACAGTACTGTGTAAAAGTCTTGAGCCACCCCTCATTACTTTATAATTTGCCTCCAAAGATTCAAACTTCCTTGTAATTTAATTAGTTCTCCAGGCTTCCTGAAGGACTTTCAAAGACTCTAATTAATCATTTAAGCAGAAAAAAGACCATCTAACAAAACAAACCAGTGAAGAAATAGGAGCAGATGATTCCAGGTGGTGATCAGTAATACTGGTGGTGCTGAATGCTGAGTGGTTGGAACTCCTTTATCTAAGCTCCTTGTATCTTTAGACACTTTGCAACCTGACACAGTAAAACATTTCTTCCCCTTTCCTTAATTTAATCTGTTCAATATGCCAAAGATAAGACAGTTTGACAGGCAGAAAATAGTATTCAAAAGCAAAATACAAAAGGAGGGTGGCTCAAGAGCTTTGTACAGTACTGAATGTTAACCTCCAGCTAAAATGCTCGCCTTATTTTTACCACAATGCAGTGATGTCTGTTTGCACTGATGTTTCACTGATGTTCTTTCACCCACAGTCAGTGGCTGAAGTTGCTGAGAAAGGTCAAAGAGGTGAGTCTTCATTTCTAACCTTGTGGTTTTCAAACCTCAGTTTGAGAACCACTGGTTTAACCACGGGTTCCACCTAAAATTTAACTCCTTAATTCAACCAGTACACAGACTAGTTTTTACCTTTAAGCCCTCGAGCGACCATCAGTATAATTTATTTGTCTTGTTTTGTTTTAAAAAAAATCATTTGTAATTGCAATATGTAGATGTGTACTGTAGGCCACACACAGGACTTAACATGTTTATTAAAACATATACCGCATTTCTAATGTGTCTGGTCTTCAGGGCGTGACCTCACCGCTGACACTGCAGAGACAGCAGAGTATCGTCCCCTGTATCACAGACAGAGACCCCCTGCCGGACACCCCCACTGAAAAAGAACCTCCCTCCCCCAGCTTCAACGACAAGCCGCTCAACTCGCCACGCACCCAGTCCAGAGAGAACTCCATCAGAAGCAGAGGTGCGTCTTAACATTCTCTGAGCAGGAACCCATTCAGCCGACTGGATGAAGACGCTGTTTTTGCCTTTTGAGAACATGGGAACTATTATACTTCATTACAGAGAATGAAGACTGTAACGTTCCTATTCATTTTCTTAACCCAAAGGAAAAGACTATGGAAGAATCTTCCACTGACCTGCATAGAGTCAACCAGTCGAGAAATGAACCCATCCATTTGGGATTCGCTCTTCTGTGCCCTCTAGTGTCTGATCAAGCCAAAAGATCTCATGGGCAGGTCTCCTCACTATGAGCTCTCTGGCATCCTTGAGTCTTGAATCCCCGCCAGAACTTATTCAGCCATGAAAATTATGGTTTGTCATATTAAGTGGCATTTTGAAGAATAAGTAATACAATGTGATATGTGACTCAGTAGAGCTGAGTCTAAAAACTGGTCAAATTTGTGTTTGTTTAAGATTGACAGCATGAAATATTCCCAACACAACTCACAGCTCCGTATGATCACAAATTAAGTATGATGGGGTTTCTAAAAAAAAAATAATAATTTGTATATAATTTGTATACAGGGTCCTCGAGTTACGACACAAATCTGTTCCTTCGACAGTGATGTAGCCCGAATCTAGCCTAAGTCACTCACCTATTCTAACACAGTTGTAAAATCATAAAAACACAACTAAGCCACAGAAAAAGGAAAAGGAAAACTCCCTCACTCATACGCCGCGCTACTGTGTATTCTTCCGGCGCGAGGCTAGCGGTGTAAGCCGAGTGGTAGTGGGAGTGGGAGTGAGCGTTGTAAACTCGAAACGTTGTATGTCGAGACTGTTGTAACTCGAGGCCTCCCTGTACATATATATGTGCTCACAACTGAGGTGGAAAACATGTTTTTGATAAGTCCGTGTGGCCCTGATCTGGAATGACCCTGGTATCTGCTGTATGTTTTAGGCAGCGTACGCCAGCGCCAAAGCCGCAGCCCCTCGGTGGTCCCTCCTCATCGCTCCAACGACTGCCTGCGCCATGGCAACAGCAGCGATGCCCGTGCCGTGAGGGCGGTCTGCCTGCTGATGGGCGGAGCCGCTGCCTCGTCAGCGCTGGGCTACCTGAACTCCTGCTCGCCCTCCTCCGGCATGGAGGCCCGGGCCGCAGAGATCACCCACTCCACGGCTTTCTCAGAGCTCGGAGGGGGCACCTCGTACCACGCCTGCAGTCAGGCCGTCGACTCGCCTCACTTTAACAGCTTTGACTTTGAGGGCGACTCCGACTTCGATGCTTTTGACTGTGGAGGTTTCGCCTTTTGAAACAGCGCTGTCCTGTAAATACTGGGCACCATTTCAAGTCATTTCATGTGCAGAACACAGAGCTGCTTCACTGGAGCGCCGCAGGCTGGCGGCACTTAGCTGAGAAAGCAACGCAGTTGCTGCGCTGGTTCTGTTCACTACACATAGTTTTGGTCAAGGCAGTTCTCCAGGGACGGGTCTTAAAGAATCATAAAATAGTCCAGCATTTTTCACTGTAATCTCTATCTGTTGGCAGAGTTTTCAGAGGTTCCTGTGTGTCAAACCTCAAAGAAGGCAAAAGAGCACTGAAATATTGCTTTAATGTGGAAACACACCCTGACTGTTATGAGTGAATGAAAGAGCTGTCTGTCAGGGAAATAAGGCAGCATCCAGAACAATATATTCTCTATATTCTCTATCTTCTATATAGTATACTCTATACTATACTGTACTGTACTGTACTGTTCTATACTATAATACTATACTATTCTATACTATACTATACTATATTTTACTATACTATACTATACTATACTATACTATACTATACATCTCTTACTATAATATACTATACCATAATACACTACACTATACTAAAGTATGCTGTATTATACTATCTCTTAATATAATATACTATAATATACCACACTATACTGGGTTGTACTATTCTATACCTTACTATAGAGTACTGTACTGTACTATAGTATATTTTAGTAGCATACTATAGTATTAGTACTATACTAAACTCTTTACTATATTTTACTATAACCCCCCCCCCCATAGTATACTACTGTGTACCATAATATGCTGTATTATTGTATGCCTTACCTTATTACAATTGGCTGTATTATATTACACTGTAATGCATTAAACTATACTATACTATTCTATACTACAGTACATACTATGTCCTATGCTATACGATGCAATATTGTACAGTACTGTACTGTAGTATTGTACTATATGATACTATACTATTATACTATACCTTACACAATTATATTATAATAACTACATTATACTATACTGAACTGCATTATGCTATACTTCACTGTACTATACAATTGGCAAAAATGTAACTCCAGAATAGTATTTTGCTCCTGCTTCCTGAGCGTTCCATATTTATAACTGAAGTCGACAGTTAAGATGTCGTTATTGTTTTCTGGTAGAATGTCATTTTGTTTTTATTTTTAGCTCATTCTTTTAATTAAATTTATTTATTGATTGAAGTTTCGTGGTCCTATCCTCAGGTCAGATTCCTGGGCCTACACTGCCTGGCACGTTATTAATGTTAGGACTGAGAGGTGATCTTTATCTGCTGTCCCCGTTCTCTGTGGTGTTTATTGTGATGACAGTTCTCGGAGGTGTGTCGAGTGCATAGGTGATTTTAAAAACGCTTTCTCCTGAACTGTGTTGTCTTCTTTTTCTTGTGCCGAGAAAGAGTCCTCAGCGTCACATGAATCGCGTGTGTTCTGGAATCTTCTGTGCTTCTTTCCCGTTTGTTGTCTTGTCCCGACGTTCCCCCTTTTCCGCTCACGATGTTCCAACCTGCTTTTCTAAATCCCTGACTCAGAAACCTCTGCCCCAGCCCTTATCTGCATTTGTGTGTGTGTGTGTGTGTGTAAATGTGAGTAAGCACAGAGGTGAGTGAGCGGTGCAGTAAAATAAAGGCTGATGTCATGGTGACTGGTTGTTAGTTTGTTTTGTTTGCATTTTTTGACCCACATTAGTGCTGGCTAAGAGACATTACGCGGAAGATTTGCAAGAGAGAGAGAGAGAGAGGGAGAGAAGTGGAAATGTATGGGTTAAAGACACATCCAATCAAAGGCAAACCCAAAAATCAAACGATAATAAATTATAAGCCTGACTGATAGAACAAATGACCAATAATATGGAATGACGTTTTAGTATCGTAAATGTATTGCTATCAGCTCCTGTCTGATACAGTGCCAGTATTTAATCATTTGTTTTGGACCTGTGAGTGAAATGTAGTGAATAAGATCATCTGCTGAACCTGAAACCATGAACATTTTCTCACAACGTTTCAGATATCGCCCTCATTAATCTCCATTCCTGCCAGAAAACAAAATCGAAGTGAGCGAAATGCTCTCATATAAAGGCTACAACGTTAAAAAGGCTCCATAAGTGTGAGATTATCAAAATCAATTCCCTCCATCTGTCTCTCAAATCTGACCTTTGTCTGAGGTCATTTCTGGCCAACAGAGTCCCTGATCAGGTTCTTCTAATCCGCTCAGTAGTTCTGGACTTTTCCACTTGTTTCAGGATGTCTCCTCCTCTTAAAGAGTCCCACTGTGAGGACACTGAGACAAAGAGCTTCACCCAAACCAGAGAAGATCCACGGAAAATAAGATTTACTGAAATCAGCAATAAGACCTAGATCTTCACCCTGAATCTCCACTGTTCATTTGAGGAAAATGCACCTAAACAGCAAATGTTCTGGAGGGAGCTCCATCACTCCAGAGACTCAAAGAAGAAATGTCCGGAGACTTTAGGTCCTACAGTCCTACAGGAGTGATGAAGCTCCCTCCAGAACATTTGTGATCCAGAACTGGTCATCCAACATCAGTACCTGACCTCACTACTGCTCTCATACAACCAAATCCTGACAACAATGTTCAATCATCAACACCTGATGTCACCAAACCTCTCATAGAAACAAATCCTCACAACAATGTTCCAGCATCAGTACCTGACCTCACTAATGCTCTCATACAATCAAATACTGACAACAAAGTTCCATCATCAACACCTGACGTCACTAAACTTCTCATACAATCAAATCCTCACAGCAATGTTCAAAAATCAGTACCTGACCCCATTAATGTTCTCATACAATCAAATCCTCACAGCATTGTTCCAACATCCGTGTCTGACATTACTAAACCTCTGATACAATCAAATCATCACATTAATGCTCCAGCGTCAGTACTTGGATTCAGTGCTCTTGGAGCTACTATCAGATTCTCGCGGCAATGTTCCAGCATCTAGAGCCTTCTCAGAACTGTATCATGTGTTAGTGCAGTGCAGAAGGGACAAACTCCTTGTTTTCTGTCTGTAAGGCCTGACCATTAGTGTTTAAGTGTGTGTGTCTAACAAAGAGAGAGTGAGTTGAACTCAGATGTGGGTGTGTGAGTTGTGGTGACAGTTGCAGTAATCTGCTCAGATTACCAAAGAACAGCATCTGGATTTAACGTCCGGGCTGTGAAGCATTCTGACAGCGTCACGCATAGATTCTGCACTGGAGGTCACATTCGTATTTACTGTTTTTATCCTCTTACACAACAGGGCGGCTTTTACAAAGATACTGTACAGCCATCTATCCACACGCCTCTAGACACACAGCTGTTAAATACACACACACAGACACACACACACACACACACACACACACACACGGTTACTGACCTTAGGACTGGTTCCTTTGATGAGCTGAGAAAAAAGAGCTCCATTATGAGTAAAGGTCACATGGATATTAGACTTTAGGACTCCAGAATATAAGGGGTTTTTTTTCCCCGGCCTATCAGTAACACAGATAACACACGACAGTGTGCATGTATAGCTGTGCTATCATCATTCACAGCCCATTTTTTAATTATTATACCTTTTTATTTAAGCATAATATAACAGACAAGCCCGGGGGACAGAGAGAACAGAGAAAAAAAGGGGAAAAGTTGGGGAGAAAGTCAACAGAAGGAGGAGGAGAAAAAAAGGAGAAGGAGGATAGAGAGAGAGAGAGAAAAAAAAACAAACAGATAATCTGCTTCCATACCTGCTGACAAAAAGAGAAAACAAAAGAAGAAACTGTAGCAACAACCAACATCTGTATGAATCACAGTAAATACTAAATGTTAAATGTTACTGAGCAGCACACAGAACTAATATTACAGAAAATGTTTTGAAGCAACAGCAGAACAAGACAGTGTGTGTCTGTGAGCACCTGTTTGTGCACCTGTGTGAATGCTTGCCACACCAGGGCAGACCGGTGCCTGGGCCCAGAGATCCAAGGGCCCCCCCACCCCCCAGCCGGGACCCGACAAAGCCAGGAGGGCCAGGCCCCGCCAAGCGACCGCCAAGAGTGAGCCAGTGCTCACCCGAGCATCCAGCCCCGGACATTGAGAGACCACCAATGCACCGGCGTGTTCCTATACAGTCAGCTTGTTCTTATATATATATATACATATATATATATATTTTTTTTTTTTTCTATATACAGTACTGTGCAACACTTCATTTCTTCATATTTTGCTTTGAATCACCTTCAAAATGGGAACAAGTGTTTTACTGCGACAGGCTGCAAAGTGCCTAAGGATACAAGCAGCCTAGATAAAGGAGTTCCAACCACTCAGTATTCAGCACCACCAGTATACTGATCAAAAGTAAGATTTATGACTTTGAAATGTGATTATATTGTCTGCCCAGGATTTTTTTTGCGGTGTTCGGGCCATAGGAGTCTGCTACTACAGAACTACAGATTCCAGACTTTGGAGCTCTTTGTTTGTCTTGGTCTGGGACAGGAGGAGGTGCACTCTGCTCCCAGTCTGCTGGAAGTCAGTCACATGATCCAGCTCGGCTCCTCCTGCTCAGGCTTGCAGCTGCAGAACAAACCCCGAGTTAGAGGCTGTAAATAAACAGAAGAAGAAGAAGAAGAAGAAGAAGAAGAAGAACAAGAAGAAGAAGAAGAAGTAGAAGAAATATGACAAACTGAATTTGAAGAGCAGTAAATATCCAGGCATATAATGATGGATTTCTCCACCACATTGCTGTTGGCAGGCTTGGTGGTGTTTCTGCTCTTGGTGGTCAGAAGGAAAAGTAATGTGCACAGACTTCCTCTACCCCCAGGACCTAAAGCCGTGCCTGTGCTTGGCAATCTTTTCATGCTGAACAAGCGCGCGCCCTTTAAAAGCTTCACTGAGGTAAGAGTTTGAGGAGCATGCAGACAGTTCTATAAAGTACAGTTCTGTGCAAAAGTCACCTCATTTCTTTATATTCTGCTCCAAAAGATCCAGCTTTTCTTGTATTTTAATGTGGTCTTAAGGAACAGTTCTCCATACGTCCTGAAAGACTTTCAAAGGCTCTAATTTTCAGTCCAGTCCCTGAACCTGACCGGTTCCAGACGATTTTTTTTGTTTGTTTGTTAAAGCACATATGAATCATTCACGCACAACAAAGCACATCTAACTGAAGTCCTGAACCAGTGAAGAACCAGGAGCAGGTGATTCCAGATGATCAGGCGGTGATCAGTATACTGGTGGTGCTGAATGCTGAGTGGTTGGAACTCCTTTATCTAGGCTCCTCGTATCTTTAGGCACTT
>JBBIGA010064374.1:0-12307 GCA_037576975.1 Alestes dentex
CGGCAGTTCACGTACGAATACGAGTACGAGTATTATAACGAAGTATCGGCCCGATACCCGATACTGGTATCGGTATCAGCGCAACCCTAGTTTTAATACAGTTAAACATATATTCTGGCGAAAACCAGTCTGTGCAGTAAATTATTAGAGCACTGTTGAATCAAAAAACAAAAATATGTGTATGGTTACACCTCTGTAGATTTGCCCTTGTGGTCCACATTTTTAATGGTCAGCATCTCGGTGCTTTTCCTGTTGATGTGCTCGGTTGGCTGGTACATCTGTGTGACCATAGCCCAAATCCTTTTCTTCTCATAGGCTTCACGCAGCTTAAACTCAGCCCACATGAAAGTTATCAGTCCGTAAAGCATACAAATCTATAGTGGGTTTCGATAGGAACGGTTGGGAATATAATGACCTGAAGGCAGGTTCATTTGAGACTTCAGTCAGAGACATGTCATCACAATGCTTTGTAGACCTCTAAAGACTTTGTATCTGTGTACTTTCTGCTGGACCTGCCAAACTGTGGGTATGGTTTATCATTATGTATACATACCATGCAACAGTGACTTTAGATCTCATTAACTTTTTTAAATTAGTTTTCCTTTATAATAGTTTATTGCATGAGCTCTACATCTATTGATCACTGTGAAAACTAAAGCATGTTCATTAAAATGTTATTGCCAAGATTAAAGAGCACAAAAGTGATTTGGCATCAGCAGATTTTCATGTATGATAATACCAGTAATAACAACATGAACTCTCATTGTTGACTTTGTGCTTTTGGGCTGTAGTCATGACTAAATGTTTGTTTGCATGTCCAGATAGAGGAAAAAAAAAGACTTCTACTTTTTTTTTTATATACCTCTTTTTTTAACTTCATGGAGAGTCACCTCTAGTGCATTCTGAGGCAGAAGCTACAGGCCAATTAAAACCCTTCTGCTGGCTGCATTTGGCCAAGAGGCCATGCTTTGGACGCTGTGGTCTACACACATAGGTATAGTATGGTTCCGTTCCTGTTTGTTCTGTTTTGGATTTTTATATAATGCAGACTTAGATGTATTGTTACTTCTGATTAAGACTTTCTCATTGCAGAATTTGGAATTGAGGATAATCAGATATTTGAAGATTGAAATGGTTCTGACATACCTTGACCCAAAAAGTGTGTCAGTGTGCATTTTCAGGGGGTTATGATACATTTGTCAGCACAGACATTAAATGATCCAGGTTTAATCTTATTGATATTATTTTGTGGGTCACTGTAAAGAGATTGAATCTCCTACTGTGTGTAATAAATGTAAAGAAGTCCTCTGCAATGACCTTTTAGGTTTTTAAAATAATTTTGATTACCATGTTGCATTTTGTTGCATTGTATTTTCTTCAAAAATTAAAACACAATTTAATTTTTTATATATAAACATAACATAACGTAATATAATATAATTAAGCAATGAAGATGTGATGGAAGTGTGGACTTTCGGCTTTCATTTAAGAATGTACCAAATTTGTGATTTGTCACTGCTAAAGTTTTAAGGTTTAGCAAGGTTATTGTTTTCAAAAATTGCTTTTCCCACATTAGTCCATACCAATTAAGTAGACAAAAGGTCTGAAGTTGATTTAAAGCACTGAATTTGCATTTGGTAGGTGTTCACCGGAATTCAAGAATCCAAAGAATCCAAATCTCAATGATACCCTCTACTTTCTGAGCTGCTAAGAGTGTGGTTTTGCACTTATTTTTGGTTTCTGAGGGTGCATAGTCTATAAGCGATCCTACTAAAAGGTGTAAATCTGATTTGACCTGTGAGTTCAGGTGCTTAAGTTTAGACTTACAAACAGGCCACTGCCATCTGTGGAAGAGTGTTCAGATTTGAGCCAAACTGGTTTGTTCTGACAATTGTTGCCTATGTGAAATGAAACCACCCTATGCTATGCATTTCTTCTCTAGGGCAGGGTGTTTGCGGTCAGATTAGTTGCATTTTTGCAATTTTGCAGGTTGCTGGCTGTCACAATTTTTGTTGCATGCTCCATTTCTAAGGTATTTTGCACCAGCTCAGATCAAAGAGAGCTGGTTATAGCCTTGCTCCTCAGTACTCCAAATATTTTTAATAACTGTTAATTATCATACTGTTTGCTAAACACTGTCCTTCCAAAAGAAACTCAGCGGCTCATACAACCCTCCGTGGAGTGTTTTTACTGGCTGTCTAACAGTCTTAAGTTGGTGGCAGTTACAGCTATGAAGGGATGCCTACAAATTATGGCCTCACTGCAAGTCCACTAGGAACGTTTTAGCACTTGCTTTACTGGGCCTTAATTTGTAGTGCCTCTAAAATATTTTTAACCTAAAGTCACTGATGTTTCCTATTGCAGTGTGCCTGTAAGAATAGATTAAGGGGAGCTTTAAAAATTCATTGCCTTTGTTTTGGAGCTAACAACTGGAGCCTCAGGAAGCGAGACCTATTCCTTGTAGCTCTTGAACACATTGATTGTGCTGAGGAAGTGAAAGCATCTTAACACAGCTCAGAACCTTTCTGAAAGTGCCTTTGTGCAGTATTTTCTCTCCCCAATTAAAGGGCTGGGTTAAAGAGTGACCCAGGGCTGTGTATTGAAGGGCCTAAGGCAGAAGGTAACTCCGGACTGTCTTCCTGAAAGACCACAAGGCTTGAATATAAGCGCATGAGGGGGTTCTTTTGCCCTTGTTAATGGGTGTTCTTTCCCAAGAAGTGTGAAAGCACACTTGAACCTCAGATGCAAAGAAGACTGAGGCTAGCTGAAAATGAACTAATGGGCCCAACAAAGCAGTACATTGAAGCCAGTCAGCCAAAGCCAACTGCTCAAACGTTGGTTTCCTCTCGGTTGGTTTCCATGACTGATAATGATGATGCTGTTCTCAAGATGACCACTTTTATTGTAAAAAAAATCTTTTGTTATACTGAATGCTCTCTTTTCCATTTCATCATCAACCTGTGCTCAGGTGAGCTACATGGCAAGGTGCCGGCAATTGTTAGAAGCACAAATCATAATCAGATGCATTCCTATCAGAAAAAAAGTGTGATTGTGTGGTTGCTATAAAAGTTTGGAGACATGTCTCTTTTTTTATAACTGACCATAGTGTCTGGAAGTCCGTTTATGAGTCTGATGTGTGTTTTTCTCCTTTTTTTCTCTGGGTTCCATACATGTAATTTCACAGAATCTCTCTCCGACATACAGTTTAAAGGGCGACTCACTCTCTCAACCAAGCGTACTTCAGGGGATATTAACAGACATTTTTACGTTGGAACCAGGGTCGGACGTGCTATTTGGGCCGTTTATTTATTTATTTATTTATTTGTCTGACCAGCCCATAAGACTCGTAGATTGGTGGCCTGACTGACACTGGGCTGGCTCAATCAACTTTTGATACACCACCCCCTTTCGCTTTGGTTCCTGTGCCTGTGTGATCCATTCACCAAAAAAATCAGCACAGGAGTTTATTTCCTTACCACCGGTCCCTGAAACACTTCTCTGTGGCCCATTGGTTCTTTTCATTACTGACACGAGGCTGGCCCAATCGTACCTCCCTTTTGGCTCTGTGCCAGGTGCAGTGTCACTGGATGAGATGGAGAGAGAAAATGTAAAGGGGGCGTAGAGGAACTGCAAGAGAAAAAAAACACTTCAGGCAAATGCTGCCAAATGTGCCAAAATTACTGACATTTTTGCTGCAGGGCCTTCATCAGCTGATGATGGTAACTCGCTCATTGTGAACACCAAATGCTCCGGGTTCGCTTTGACAGTTTTTGGCCTCTAGGCATTTCTGTGAGAAAATGCTAAGTGTGATTGTGCAGTTGCTATAGTAACTGAAATTGAAATGAAGAAACAAACATAGAGCAAAACACACTGCACGCTCATAAAATGGGCTTCTAGACACTAAAGCTCAGGTCAGTTGTAAAAAAAAAAGAGAAAAGTCACAGTTTGTTGTGGTTTAAGTAAAAATTATCAGCCCGTGAATGTTGTGTTCAGCTGTACCCAAGAATGGCTCTGAACCAAAGCATTGCAAATTCGAGACTGCGTGGGGAGCACTTTTTAACACAAACTTTTCTGCTCATGAAACCAATATTTACACTACAAACACTGGTTTTACAGAAACCACACAACCACACTTTGCATTTTCTCATGGGACCGCATTTTCTAGTTTTTTGTTTTGAGCTCACTGATTATTTGCCCAATGTTGTTCAACTCTAAATCCCCATTACTATCAAGCCCTTCCCATCACACAATGTTCCTAACTTGAGAGCTTTCTGTTCGGCCAGTAAGGCATATTTTCCAACTGCTGCTCACACAGTCATAGGATAGCTGAAAGTGCTTGGTGGAAAGTGCCAACCACTCCATTCTGAGTACATGATGCATACAGATGCACTTGACTGGCAAGCATTGCTCCTTTGTATCCCAAGAGCATTAATGCCTAATGTTGACGCATAGCCATGAAGACATTGCCAGAATTTTGGCCACCTTATGATAAGGATGTTTAGGACACAACTCATACTCAATACATTTTTAAATGGATCAAACTGTCAGGGTGCCTGTCTCCAGTCAGCAAAGCGAGGCGCAGACGCAGAATTCCATATCTTAAACCGTACTTTTATTTTCAAACACAAAAAGGCACGAGGGCCTAAACACAAACAAAACCAGAGACAAGGATGAAAGATAACTAGAACAGAGTTCGTAGCAGGAAGCCAATGGACCAACACCAGTGGACCGAACACAAACGAATTAAATACACATACACTTAACACACTAACCAATACAAACAGGACATTACTTAAACATAAACACTGGACAGCTATAACTAATGATCTCCTAAACTAAAACCCGGTGTACACAAATAAATAAAAGTTCTACATACAAACAAGGCCCCAGGTTGGGAGCAGGACGTGAGGCTGCAGCTTCGGCAGCAGGGGCAGCAGCGTTGAGAGCAGGAATTCGGGCTGCAGTTACGGGAACTGGGGCTGCAGCTACGGGGACTGAGACGAGGGCTGCAGCAATGGGAACTGCAATGAGGGCTGCAGCTTTGCAAACAGTCACTGGAACAGGGACCCTGGTCCTCGGAACTAGCATGGGCAGTGCCCGGGGAGCTGGTGTAGGCAGGATCTGTGTCCTCGGAGCTGGCATCAGAGCCAGTGGGGAAGCCAGCGTGGGGACCAAAGGAGCATCAGGGATATTACACAAACCAAAAGACTAAAACAAATGGGTTTCTTAATCTAAAGTTGTCATATAAAATCTAGTCTTTTGGTTATGTGGGACCACTGTCAAAACAAAAGAAGTTCAGCTTTAAATTTGAGTCAAAGTATGAAAATGTTATGCAATCAAAAACAGTCAGTTTGGTATCATTATATGTTTATGCTTGGCATAACCATAAAGAATTTAATCACTTACATTAATCAAATTTCAAACCTAATTCACATTACCCCATCCTTACATACCCATTGTCCAATCATAACTTAACAACTGTAGCAAGGCTTGATCATGTCTGACAAACTAAACAAAATACTGCAACTTTTCATTTGAGAGGCTGTTGTAAACTGAATGCTCAACATCCCAAGTGTAAAATTTTACCAATTTCCTAAACCAGAGACGTTTAAGATCTGGACTAAAGAGTGTGAGTACATGAATAATTCAACCTGTCACAAAACCCATCTAACACACCCCAAGTGTGTCACTAAATTAGCCAACTAGTCTGGCTATTTTGTCATAGTTAAATGTTTATGTTCAATATCATATTAAAACTCCCAACAAAATGAAATTATAGGTAAAAAAAACCCTTGATGTGCAGTAAAATGTGTTCATATAAACATTAAAGGGAGTGAAGGAACAATGATGCTCTTTAATTTCCATGATGTCTTATGAGGCTTATGAAGCTTTTTGTACTCACAAAAGCTTGCCAAATGTAGCTGCAACCTATGGAAAAATCTCCAGAGTTGTTTGTGTATAGTTAAAAGTGAGTTTCATGGAAATAAACATTTCTTAATCTGTTGTGTTTGTGAAATATGGCAAGAATGTCATATTCACCCACGTTGCATGTTGTTTGAGGTTTTTGATAGACATTTTATTCTGTTGTGTAAAAGAAACTACAGAGATATCAAGCTCTTTAATATTTATTTTCAGTGGGGTCTACTTTTGTTCAGTGGGCATGAGGTGAATGTTTGCACACGTAATTAGTGCTGTGCAAATTGAATACCTAAGTCATCACACACTTGTTTCTATGTTGAGTTGTTACAGGGGCATATCAAGCTTTCCAAAAGTGGGGGGATGGGGTGTTGTGACAGACAATGAATTTAGCTTGATTAATTTAGCATGATGCACTGTCTGATATCACTTCATTCTACCTGTTGTACTTGCTTCCTTGGGGTCAAATTCTTAAATAGTATCATGTGTCCTATCATAACTATGTAGATGATGCTCAAATTTATCTAGGTCTCAAAGTGACTCTGGTCCAATAGATTAACTGTGTCAGTGCCTCAATAAAATACATAACTGTATGTATCAAAACTTTCTCCAGCTAAATTAAGAAAAAACTGAGATTTTCGTGTTTGGAAATAAAGATGGAAGATCAATTTTTTAGTGCCATCCATAGCAGTAGTGATGCAGATAGTCAGTGTGCAGCTGCATTGTGGAGAGCACTGCATGGTACGGCAGCACTACTGCTATGGACTGCAAACGCCTGCAGAGAGTGATAACAATTGCGGAGAAGATCATCAGGACTCCACTGCCCTCTCTGCAGAGCATCTATGACCACAGAGTCCAGAGGAGAGCTGCCTCCATCCTCAAAGACCCCACACACCCCCAACACGGACTGTTCACATTTATGCCCTCGGGACGAAGGTTCAGAAGTGTGAAATCTAGAACCTCCCGACTAAACAACTCCTCCTTCCCCACTGCCATCAGACTCCTTAACAGCTGACCTACCTCATACTGCAATTTGCACATTAAGCTCATTTTTCACATTAAGCTCCTTTGCACAGCCCCTTCATCGACCTCATACTGTGATTTTTGCTCCTTTGCACATTTCTTTCATTTTGCAAATGCACAGTTAATATTTACCTACATATGCACATCACACTTATTTTATATAAAAACTCTTAGCCTAACCTTGGCATTTGTGTGTGGCCAGCACAGAAAGAATTTCATTGCACAGAGAAATGTAATTTCTACTGTACATATGACAATAAACGTTTTGAATCTTGAATCTTTGAATCTAGGGCATTTAAGACCACCCATGAAAAATATCTTGGTATGATCACATAGCTGTAACAAAGTTCAGCATTTTAGCACTGGGATTCACCTAAAGTTAATTGGGGAGCTCCAGCTCATTCAAAATGCTGCTGCCAGAGTTCTAACCAAAACCAAGTAAAGAGATCATATCACTCCAATTCTCAGATCATCACACTAGTTTCCATTTCAGTACAGAACTAATTTCAAAACATTACTCTTTGTGTACAAGTCACACTATTGTTTGAGTCCTAAATACATCTGATATGTTTGCAGTATATATTCCTGATAAGTCTCTTAGATCTGGTCAGCTAGTGCTGAAAAGAGCTGAAACTAAACATGGTAATATGGCATTTAGTCACTATGCAGCTCGGAACAAACTGCCAGTCAGTATCAGATCTGCACCAACTGTAGCTTTAAAACTGCTCCGACTGCACCATTCTCCTCTGCCTTCTTTTAAACAATTGCATTTCTACTGCACTTTCATTTTTCTTTTATGTATTCTTTTACTTCTTTTATCTCCTCTTATTGTATTTTATTTTATTCTATTTCTGTAAAGCATATTGAATGGCCTTTTGTGTATGATAATGTGTTATATAAATAAACTTGAACATGAACTAAAGTGGTCTAAAATACACTTTTTATATGCTTTCTGGCACCAAACATGATGTGACTGATCAACCACATTTGCTATAATTAATATCTGTAATCTGTATGAATGCCATTTTTGGCTGAAGCATTGCTTTAAACACATTTGAAGTCTTTGTAACATCAGAGGCTGACACAGTCAGATGCAAGCGCAATAGCATTTTATTAGAACTTGTCCATAAAACTTCATGATTACGAACCCATAAATTTATGAAACTAACAGAACCATACTGCGCTAATTCCTTTTCCTCATCTCATGCATCATCTTTTGGGTTCTTTTAGATTTTAGAAGGATATTTTATATTGTCTCATTGAACTTAGACTGTGTGAACTGAAATACTGAACCTTTTGTTAAGTAAGAATAGGATTCTGCTAAGCAGGGTTATTTTATTGTTCTGTATTACTTGCTTATTTATTAAATATGAACATGACAGAGTAGTAGGCCATGTTCACACTGCAGGGCAAATTTCTTAAATTTGATTTTTAGGCTTGTGTAGTCAGATTTCAAATCACAATGTCTGAATCTGATTACACAGTCAGACTGTAGGAGTATGTACTCATGTACATGTTGGTTGCCATTGTAACAATGCACTATGCTGAGAGTTTGAGATAGAGAGTGGCAAGTACAATGTAGCAAACTAGAGATTAAAGTCCTGGTCAACCCCAATCTCAAAAAGTATTGGGATGCTCGACCTTAGAGTTGTACGGCGTTACGTCCCAATACTTTTGTCCATTAAGAGGCACTTTGAATTAAATCTATCTAGAGTGAACAAAAGTATTGGGACGCAGGGCCATTAAAGTCGAGGTCTGCGCGGGACTGATTTTTCATCACGCTCCCACAAGTTTCTGTCCCGCTCCCGCATGCTCCCACAAAAATGTGTAATATTTCGACACGCTCCCGCCTGCATCTGTTATAGTTTGTCCCGCAGGTTAGGTCGCCTACCACATATGTTGTCCCCCACATAAAAACAAACTGTAAAATGTATTCAGTGCAAATGTATACTTTGCGGGAGTCCAGAGAACAATGTCTTTGTCCCGCTCCCGCGAACACATCTCTCTATTCCCGCCCACTCCGACAAGAAACTCTCAAATGTAGACCCGCGGCGCAAAAGCATGCGGCGTCCCGCCCCGTTGCACACCTCTACATTAAAGTGCCTGGGAAAAAGAAATCACACACACACACAAAGTCTCACACACACAGCATTTTGATAAGCAGCATTTCCCATATCCATTTTAAAAAAGATGATCCTAAATTGTTCTGAATTGGTTGTGTAGACTATATTTGTTCAGGAATAAAAAAAAATGTATTCAGGTAAGTTCAGGCCAACACACTGAAGGTGAAGACTTTTACCAGTTTTACAAACATTTTCATTTTATTTGCACTTTTTAGTGATGTGATGTTATTTTATTTATTTATTTTATTTAAATTTATGTGTGTGTACTTTTAAGTTCTAACATGCTTGGTTGGAAAAATAAATGTCGTAAATTCAAATCAGAGTGTCTTCCATGTCTGGAATGGATGTACGGTATTCTTAAGTCTATAAGGTAACAATAATATAATAATAAGTTAACCTTGTTTGAATTGTGAAATAGGTTTGACTAAAAGAAAATTTACATTTTGTCTTTTTTACTAGGTACTTGTACTATATTGACTGGGTTAAATAGAATTGCATTACTAAAAAAGAGACTAAAATACAACTTTCATTGACTAAAACTAGACTAAAATGTCATCAGTTTTCACTGACTAAAACTAGATGAAAATAGTGGTGGATAATTCTGACTAAAATAAGGCTAAATGCTGAGACTTTTAGTTGACTGAAACTTGACTAGTCTAAAAAGAGTATGGACGTGACTAAGACTAATAAAAACTAAAATGACAACTTGACGCAAAGACTAGACTAAAAACAACACTACTCATCAATGTCTAATTTTACATGAGCTCTTTGTGTAGATCCTTGTTTTACATCAGTAATGTTCAGTCCCATTAAAACTGGAAAAACCAAATGCACTTCTCTTGGGGGGACGGTTGGGTGTGATCCGGGTTTCACAGGAAATGAGGTGAATCCAGGAAGTGAGATGGAGTTTGAGTGCGAGGAGGTAAATGATGCTGATGATGTGAATCTAAGAAATGTTAGCAGTGAAAGAAATACAAACACAGGAGAATGGCAGACGATCAACCAAGGGAGTAAGAAAAGGAAAGAACTAGAACCTGATGAAGAGAGGAGTGAGGGAGGTAAAGGAAATTAAATTAAACTGATAATTAGATTCCAATCCCCGTGTACTCTGAATCCGTTAAAAGTCAGCGAGGCAATCTACAAGTTAGTAGGCGAGGTATATATGGTCAAAACTTTAAGAGATGGCAATTTGATGGTTGTATGTAGAGATAGAGACCAGCAGCAGGGACTAATGATGCGTAAGAAAAGCAAGCAAGCCACAAATGTGGGAGACCGAAGAACAGATCAAAGTTAATGTGAAAGGGTTTTGAGTAACCAAAGTAAAACGATTGCATGTTACAAGAGACGGAGTTAAAAGTGCAAGTATATCTGTTATGCTGGTTGTGGATGAGGGCAGATTACCTGAAAGGGTTAAGATTGGGTATATTAGGTACATAAGACCATACATTCCTCCACCAACAAGGTGGAGGAAACCAACAACATTAAGACCATACACTCCTCCACCAACAAGGTGTTTTAAATGCCAAAGGTTTGGGCATATTGCTGCAACCTGTAGGGCTAAAGCCTGGTGTGCTAAATGCAGAGGGGAGCATGAATATGGTAAATGCGTGGAAGGAACCAAAATAAAGTGTTGTAACTCTGGAGGGGAACACAGTGCTGCTTATAAAGGATGTGAGACACATAAAAGAGCTGTGCAGATTCAAAATGTAAGGGTGAAGGAGAAACTTACATATGCTGATGCAATCAAAAAGGTAGACAGTAAAGCACAAACTAACCCTAAAGCAGTTCCTGTGTCTCAACCTTCAGTCAAACAGTTTCACAACCTTTGAATCATAAAATATCTGAAAATACCTTGATTGTAGAAAAGAAGAAATTTGTTGTTTTTATAGTGGAGTGAAGTGCTCAGCAGAGACAGACAGCAGAACAGAGAGAATCAGGATCATTACAAAAGCAGCAGAAAAGTACCTTGAGACAGAGGAACTACCCTTTGAGTCAATGAATGCAATATTATCAGCAGGGATGCCTGAAAGTCAGCAATCATGTGGTGGTGGAAATTGCTGGCACTGTCCGTATTACAGTGGAATGCTAGGAGCTTAATTGCTAAAAGAATTTAAATATTTTATCGGAAAGCAACATGTTAAGCCAAACATTATTTGTGTTCAAGAGACCTGTTTAAAACCAATGCTTGATTTTATAATACATGAGTATATAGCAGGACGTAAAGACAGAAACCCAAGAGCAGGGGGAGGAGTAGTTACATTCATTCAGCAGGATCTTAACTATAGGACCCTAAACATAAATAAAGAAATCAAAGTCATTGTGACTGAAGGATGGGTTGGTAAAAGTAAGTTTAGAGTAATTCATTTCTATAACCCATGCCTGACGATAACAAGAGAGGTGCTTGAAAGGGTCTGTGAGGGGGGAAATGGTAGAATATTTTGTGGAGATTTCAATGCTCATAATACACTATGGGGAAGCATAAGAACGGATGAAAATGGGAGTACAATTGAGGAGTTTTTGGATGATTACAAACTAGTATGTCTTAATGATGGAAGAGGTACTAGGTTTGATTAAGGCAAAAGAAAATGGTTCCATGTTGGACAGACGAATGTAAAGAAGCAGTCAAAGCCAGAAAAAAAGCATTTAGATAGGTGAAATCAAATCATTCTTTTAATAATTTGATATCATATAAAAGAGCACAATCTAAAGTTAAAAGAATCATAAGAAAAACCAAAAAGAAATACTGGAGGGACTTCTGTAGTACCACTGGGGCAGAAATAAAGGTTAATGAGGTATGGGCAATGATTATAAAGATACCAGCAATTAAAGACAATGATGGTGAAGCAGTAACTAATGAAGAGAAAGCAGAGATGCTAATCAAGAGAATTGATGTACAAGATTGAAAAAAGAGGCTTCTTTCTCCCCATCAGAGTGGATTTAGAAATGGTCATACAACTATGGACCCAATAGTCTGTTTAGAAAATGAAATTAGGAAAGCTAAACAAACAAGGGGTCAGTCTTAGCAACATTCTTCGACACTGAAAAAGCATATTATACGCTCTGGAAAGAGGGTCTTTTTCTTAAGATGAACAAAATGGGAATAAATGGTAAAATATTAAATTGGATTAGGGACTTTTTAAAGAATAGAACAATAGAGGTAAGAGTTGGTGTCACGGGGGAGAGTAAGGGAAAGGTAAGGGGAGGACGCACTCAGCAGTAGATTAGATGGTTTTATTCAAATAAAT
>JBBIGA010064395.1:0-12305 GCA_037576975.1 Alestes dentex
AGATAGTGACCCGAAACGTAAGTCCACGCTCGGCCAGAACTACCTTAGAAAAAAGAACAAGATGGAAAGCTGGTATCTAGACTGGGATCAGAAGTGTCTAGACTTAAACCCCATTGAGCTGCTTTAGGATGAACTGGACAGAAGAGTGAAAGCAGAGCAGCTTATAAGAGCTGCACACTTATGGGAACTCCTGCTGCAGAGTTGGGAAGAACTTTCTGCCGAATGAACATTGAGACACTGAACCGCTTGAATTTCTATACAAAAAAAACAGAGAACACGGGGTGTTCTAAAACTTTTGACCGGTAGTGTATATATTATGTATTTATATGATAACCTGTTTCAAAACCTGTGCTAGTCCAGACCCATACCATTCCATTGGATTATCCATTGAAAAAATAACAACATGGGATTAATTTAATGAGAACTTAACTCAATCTTTATTGACACTGAATAGAAGCAAAAAAATAAAAAAAATCATGCCCAGGTGTGCTCTTGCTGCTGTTAGACACTGGCCGCTTATCAACTTGCTCTGAGCGAAAGTTATGAACCTCACACACAGTGAGCTCTCAAACCTCTACTGATTCACCCCAGACCTCCAAAACCCCAAAAACCTTCAGTCTGAGCCATGCTGAATGGAAGCTGCATCTTCCCCTCTAAACTTGGTGAACTTTCCTTCCTCAGATGAGACTTAAACATGGCTACTTGGGCTTGTTTTAATATCCTCAGAACCAGTGGTTCCTTGCATAAAACACTTAGGCATTTTTATATGAAGTTGCTTAAGGGATAATTTTTAAAGCTGTATATTTCAATTTAACATTGGGGCTGGTCAAAAACTAAAGAATCTAAAAACTTAATTTACACTCTGATTTATCTTTTAAGTTGGCCACTTAAGTTAAAACAAACACTTTCGGTGACCACTGGTCCAGGTTTCAGTATCTCACTCTAATAACTGCATATCTTACATATTAGTTATTAGTATGTAATGTATGTAAATGAGATGTGTGAGTGTGAAGAATCCTAAATTGTAAAAAAAAAAAAAAAAAACTCTCCATGATGTAAAAGGTCTAGGAAGAAATGATAGAAAGGTTTAAGGGAAGATTCTCGATGTACCTCACACTCACAAACCTTTGTTGCAAACGTGGTTCCTCAAGAAACCAAGCATCATTGTTCTACTGCATGCTCAATGAACATCTTCATGGTACCTTTTTTCTTTGCACCTCATTCGTCAAAGCTTGCTGGTTTGCACAGGTATTTTGATGGGGTTTACAGTTGCCATGCCAACCATGATGTCAGTGTGATTTCCAGGAGTAATTCTGCACAGTGAAATGCATGCAAGACAAAATATACAAGACTTGCTGGCCAACTGGAGAGGACCACAGAGAAGAGTTTTGGAAAGATGTAATTGATTTTTCCTGTAGACTAAGTAGCTTAGACCCAGGGCTCGGCCAGATACTAGAGGTTAACTGGTGTTAAATCTGATGTACAATAACGTGTGCTAATGTTCTCTTCTTGAGAAGAACTGACCTTCAGTTCCATTCAAGTTGAGTAGTTAATTATTACTGTTGTAACTATGATGCTGTTACTGCCATAAAGGTTGTCTGAACATGATTTGTCATTCCACATTTAATTTCATTTTTCAATATACAGAGGCCTTGTTACATTTTCAGACCTTCTCTTGTGTTTTTGTTCAATCTCAACCATGGATCTGACCTCTGCCCATGACCCGTGTTCAATCACACCGCCTTTAGTTCAGTGCACGAAAATTGAAGCCAGTGTAGATGCAATATTTTTAAAAGTTAAAATACCATTTTTGATGGCATGTTAACCATTTTTTAAGGTTCAAGGTTGCTTTATTGTCATCAGCAGCTGCGTACACGTACATAGTGTGATGAGACATTTCTCCATGGAGCACAGTGCAACATACAGCAACATTCAACAGAGTGCAAGTTATAACAGAAACGATACGGACAACACAATAGACACAGCAATGTAACAGTAATATATTGTAAGAGTATGGTATGGACACTATGTAAATGTTCCAGAATGATGAGTATTGCAGCATTAGGATGAGTGGAGCTATACAATAGATAAGGAATGACAGGAACAATACAATGGATAGACAATACAGCAGTGTAACAGTAGTGTGACTGGGATATAAATCTGGGACAATACAAAAATAGACAACGGTACAACGGTAGGATACAACAGTAAAGAGGGGAATGTACGTAAACCTTGCAGAATGAATTCAGTTGCATCGTATGCATAATATTGCACATGAGTTAAGTGTGGAAGGCATGTAAACCTTCCAGAATGAATAGTATTGCACCATATGCATATTATTGAATGGGAGACAGTTAGCAGGCTAGAACCACACTGAGTGAGTGTAACTTGTAGTATATCAAATTGAGTAACAGGACGTAAGTGTTCCCATAATGGCAGTAAACAGAAGGTAACGTCCAGGTGCTACTTAAAGTCCGGAATGTGATATGAGAGGTATTTAAGGTATAAAGTGAGGTAGTTCACTGGAATGTACTTGTTTAACCAGGGACTAGACATGTTTTTCAGACTAATCAGTACATAATTACATTATTAAATTCATTTGCCTGCTCTGCATAATGAAAGTTTAATTGGCTGAATGTTGCAGTTTGATGAAGTTGGCATTGTGTTTGGGTGTGTCCCAGGAGATCCAGGACAGCATGCCAGGCTTTGGACAGAGGGAATCATGGGAAGACTTTGGCAGTGGTGAGGAGAACAGTGGAGACTGTGACGACGAGGATGGTTGCCAAGGATCCGGAGAGGACACCCCCAAAGTCTGTGAGTGTAGACTTAATGCTAAGCAATTCACACTGACCTCTTGGAAATAATTTTAGGAACTTTGAGGTGAAAAGAAAAGGTGTTGAGAGTCGACACTCAAAATTACATTCTGCTCATTCAAACTGGTGGAGAAATTCTGCTGAAAGCGCAGGCTGTACGTTTTCAGTTGACACCACATTTACATTTACGGCATTTGGCGGACGCCCTTATCCAGAGTGGCAGGGACAGTCCCCCTGGAACAACTGAGGGTTAAGTGACTTGCTCAAGGACACAATGGTAGAAAGTCAAGGTTTGAACCTGCAACTTTGTGGTCATTGGATTCACAGGCAAGTATTTTACCCTGGAAGAAACCTTTACATTTTTTACAGTTCGGTCATTTGATATTAGAACGATAGATGGAAACCTGTCAATGCCAACATGTAAAGTGAAGGGTCTTTAAAACTGTTCAGCTGAAGAGTGAGTGTTTTATTCATAGTAAAATCACTACATAAACTAAATAAAAATAATGAATCCAAATAACTTTATACTGTAAATAGTGATTTTATGTACAAAATAACAATGTGTTCCTTGTGGAAGTCCAGTATTACTGTAGTTTCCATCAGAAACCTGGTTTGACTCAATCAGTCCTTCATTAAATTAAATCAGGAGCTGCTGATGGAATTTCACAAATCCAAAAAATGGCTGGCGGAACTGAGGAGAAATCTGGAGCTGAATCTGTGTTATCCTCACCAGATCACAAAATATCAACTACTTTTTTTTTACTGCTTTTTTGTTCGTTTGCATGTACTCTAATGTTAACTTCACTAACAGAAAGACACTTTATCACACACTGGGAATTTAACAATTTGCACAGGTGTCTAAGAATTTTGCACAGTACTGCTTTATTAACCTAATTCATGTAACTGCTTCTGTACATTTGAGTCAATCAACAACATCAAAACTGATTGTAAGACCTCAGTCAATCAGTCAGTCTCTCAAGACTCTTCTCTGAATGGGATAATTAGCTAATAAGGTAAGCTACAATTGGATATGGCCCTCCTGGCCCAATGCCTTGAGCAGTTAGGATCAAACAGGAGTATGTAAAATGATCTCAGGTGCTCTACGGAGGGTTATCCATCTGACCACCTTTTGTAGCTGAAGTGTTATGAAATGACTATGCATTCCCATTAATGTTTTACTCCCATAATTTTTGTATGCACCCATTGCACCCATTTCTATCACGGACTGAAGTTTATAGTATGCGGCAGTTTTCAGTCTTCACAGCGTAAATGCATATTTCATACTGCGTGCCCTGCCTCATCCCTTGGCCTCATGGCCTTCCCCCAGTACGAGAGCCTTTCTGGGTAATGACCCACCCAGAAATGCAATGCAATGCAATCAATGGACAATACAATTAAGTGACTGATTAGTTTATGAATGTTTTGATGCCAAGAATGAACTCTAACAAAATACTGTCATGGTATTTTTCTAGGGTTAAAAGTAGAGAAAAAAAAAACATTCCTGGTCTCTATTAAGGGTTTCCATTTCATGGGCTGGATTCTAGAGTGTCACAGCGGCCACAAAGTATACTAACCTGACAGTTCCCGAGGACATGAAGGGGACTCTGCTGGCCGTTATAACACTCTGCAGTTCAGGTCCTCGGGCGTATTCCTTTTCATTCACCTTCCCTCCCTGACCTCATTCCCTCTAACTTGCTGAGCCTTCTGACCCTCATTTTGTTCTGAACAGCAAATGCTATGATCCTCAACAGCATCAGTAATTTAGCTACGGCGTTCTGCAGCGACACTGTGTAACTCAATCCGCACCTGTCCCCACCAGGGTGCCCTTCTGTGGCCGCCTTGTCCGCTGAGACCGCTCGTTTCCCATAATCAGCGGTTACTGAGCTTCAGGGGCAGATACATCAGAGAGAGAGAGAGAGAGAGAACGAGAACGAGATCTACAGTCTACAAATCATGCTCTATATTATTCCAGCTGAGGAACATTCAGAAGGACAAGAAGAGAGTCAGAAACTGATGTTCTTCCATCACTACAGATGTCGCCCAAGGCCACCAGCTCCATTACTATAACTCACAGAGCCACACCACCATGGCTGTGTTAGCTTCGCAAGCAAATTTCCTCAGCGTGGATTTTGTAGAAGGTCAGCAAGGCTTAAAGAAGTTCAGTCATGACAGAGAAGATGAGGCTTGAAAAAGGGAGGTTCTCAGTCTTCTGCAGTCCATGGCCTACACAACTGTTTTAGTAATAACAAACAAACAAGCAAACAAATAAATAGTATAGATTAGCATAGCTCAAACCAGCAATGTAATTCTAACCAGTGTATGGGGCGGCAACTCAAAAATCCATTACTAATGACTTCTATCAAATTGGAATTGGAATGACTTTAAAGATTTCTGGAAACAGTAATCTTACTACTCATCACTTTACAGGGGGTCCTCAGGTTACAACTTTTCGAGTTTACGACACTCACTCCCATAAAAGCTTTTTAAAACTGAGACGTGAGTGTTTCGGCTTGCGCCGTTAGCCTTGTACGTACGGACTATGTGGGCGAACTAGCTTGTTTCTGCTCGGCAGAAGAATACGCAGTAACGCAAGTGAGGGAGTTGTGGTAGGAATGTGTACAAATGTGTTAGGGTAGGTTAGTGACTTAGGCTAGGGTGTGCTTCGACTTACACCAAAATGTGGGTTAGGTCACTGTCGTAGGAACAAAATATTGGTAAATTTCATTTAAAAAGCATGTTGATGTCCATGCCTAGGCTCTAAACAGTTATATCTATTTAAAATGAATGGCTGATACTATGTGAAAACCTAGATAAAATGTTAAAAGCACTCCTGGAGTGAGCGAAGAAAAACTTGTGTTGAGAAGCTTCTGTGTTTCTTTGACGCAGATGGAACACAGTTATATAAATGATGATTTCAGTCATAATTCAGTCCTGGGTTTGGGCCCGTTCATTCACTGCCTAATGTTACCATAGTGTTTCTTTTTTCTTTGATAAGACAAAGCCATATTGTTGGATCAGTCCACAAACATCTTCTTCCTTCTGTCATGCTTTGTAGCTGTGGCTGGATGGAAACATAAACACCACACCGATCATGTGACGTTGTTTATTCCCATTTTCCATATTTGTCATACAAATATGTTAGCATCATAATTTATCACCTTGTTTTTACCAGCAAAAAATGTATCCCATATTCTTTGTTTCCATCACATCTTTATCAGATATGCCAAAATATGCATAAAAATATATGGAGATGGAAACCCAGCAAGAGGAATGAGGAGAGAGAGAGAGAGAGAGAGAGAGAGAGAGAGACTGAGAGAGAGAGAGAGAGAGAAAGTAAAGAGAGAAAGAGATGGAGAAAGAGAGATAGACAGGCTTTTTTCTGGGGCCGTGTTTGCATAGACGACAATGGAGAGTCATTAATTACAGTGTAGCTCAGGCAGGCCGAGGCAGTGCAGGATGAGTAACGTTCCCCGCAGCAAAACAGCAGCACTGCAGCGCCAGCCAACTTATTAACATGCTGGAAAGACAGAATGAATGAGAGATAAAGACAGAGGGAGGTAGGTGGATGGGGGTGGGGGTGGGGGGGCGCATGGCGTATAAGTGAGCGATACAAACAGGAACAACTGGACAGGACTGTTGTTTTTGGAACCGACAGTGAATCCGGGCTGCCGCGGCATCTGTTGTGTGTGTTTATTTATTTATTTATTTTTTCCACAGCCATGCCAACTTCTGTTGTTTCCTGGTTGCTTTCATTCTCTCTCTCTCTCTCTCTCTGTCTCAACCTCTCTCTCTCTCTCTGTCGCTCTGGCTCAATCTCTCTCTCTCTCTCTCTCTCTCGCTCTCCCTCTTTCCCTCTCTCTCTCTTTCTCTCTCTCTCTCTCTCTCTCTCTCTCTCTCATTCTTTCGCTCTCTCTCTCTCCCCCTTTCTCTCTCTCTCTCTCTCTCTCTCTCTCCCTTTCTGTCTCTCTCTCCCTCTCTCTCTCTCCCTCTCTCCCTTTTTCTCTCTCTCCCTCTCTCTTTCACTCTCTCTCTCCCTCTCTCCCTCTGTCTCTCTCTCCCTCTCTCTCTCTCTGCAGGTCGGGGAGGCCAGGGCGCTGTATAACATTGGTAATGTTTTCCATGCTAAAGGAAAGCAGCAGCTGTGGGGCTGCTCACAGGAGCCTGGAGACCTGCCGGCCGACGTTCGAGACACCCTGCAGAGAGCCACGGCCTTCTACGAGTGAGTGAAAGACACTGTATAACCAGCACAACCCAACTGATAGTTGATTCATCGGTCTAATACTGAGCTTAAGGTTACCAGTATGAAGAAATATACCATTGTGACTTACCCATGGTTAAAGAACAGATACACATCCAAACCTGAACTTCAGCATATTATAAAAAAGCCAAAAAATTGTGTAATGACTGTACAGACACACACACGGACAAGAACAATATAGAATATAAATTCTAAATAAATCCAATTAAAACATTGCAGAAAATGCTATATACAGAAACACTGGATATAAATAATTAGATAAGTAACTTACAGTTAAGGGATTTACTAATAAAACAAATAGTGGTTTGTAGTTGTTCTCTGTACGGAGTCTGTTACTGTGTGAAATAGAGATCAGTAATATTGGCATAAATATTGATATTTCACATGGTAAGACTATTGCACACAATAATAATAATAATAACAATAATATGATTTAGCACCCAATAAGAAAACTGCACATGATATTGTACATGATAGGACTATTGCACATAATAAGATATTGTACCTAATGATAATGACTTAATCCCAGTAAGAAACTGTACAACAAAGTAGCTTCAGGTTATTGCAGAAATGATGTGGATGTGTAACTCAATAAAAAAAGAGCTAATTAACAGAAAGCAGCATAACTGCTACCAGTTCTGGGATTTATAATTCACTTATTAATCACTAAGAGCCCAGTGTTGTTTACATACTGAAGCCTCATTAGGTGGGGTCTGTCGAGACCCATTAATCAGACTCCCTCACGAATGACGGCACACATTACATACATTAACACACCTGAGCGCAGATCAACCAGAGGGGTTAGGAGGAGGAAAAATCCCATAAACAGTAATGAATAAAGGATGATTTTCCATCGAGGCGGTGTTTGATGTCAAAGCATGTCATAGGGGCTCTGAGAAAACACACCTGACCTTCAGTTTTAGGAGTAAAACAGTAAAAATGAACCATGAACGTGCATAGAAAATATTGTTTATACATTATTATATATGTTTCATCTATGGAAGCCAAACTAAACCCCTGTAAGATACATTATGGATCAGAAATGGGTTATGAATGAAAAAGAACGTCATTTGACCCACATGTTCCATTTTACTAACATGCTAGATGCTTGGGGTCAGTTTGACTCTAACAGTGTAAATCTCCAGAAATTTCTGAAATTAAAATTGCTACCCAAGTTTGTGTGTTTTAGGCACTTTATATTTCTTTACTGACCACTTAAATAGTGCTTGAAATTAAACATAAATGTGTTGAATTTATGTTCTGGTGGGAAATATGCCACCCCCATGTCATTATTGATTAGTATGATTATTTTCAGTTATGGCCCTAAAGGAGAGATTATAAAATGATAAAGCTGCATATTATATTATAAATTATCATATTGTACAATTATACAATTCCAAGATTATTAAATTGCATATTACCCTCAATTTCATCCAAAACAACCTAAACAAATGTGTGTAAAACACCCCAAAGAACACCAACGTGCTAAATGTTTTCAGGACACTGGAAATATACAATGTAAATTTTGTGTTCAGACAGTTTGTCCCCATTAAATTAGGCAAAGTCATTTAATATGAAGCAAAAAATGTCTGACATTGAATGGGGTCAAACTGACCCCAAACACCAAAGGAGGGTTCAGTCTTATGACTTTATTAGTTGCGATTCATTTTTAAATGTACATTTATATGCCTATGTTTAAATGTTAATATAGAATATGTGTAATTTCAAACTTTATTACAAAATTGAAATAAAATAATTTATTTGTTGATTGATAATCTTGTGGCCTACCTGGAGTACCTCCATAGCTACTGGGGGGGCCACAGCCTGTATTTTGGGAAACCCTTAACCGTATCAAGTGTTTTCTGTGGTGCTTCATCATTCTTCTTTAATGAAACTAATACATTTTTGCAATTTTTTTTTTTTTTACTCTTATTAATTCTAAACTCCCATCTGAGTTCTGTGTGATCAGTGTGTAAACTGTATACCACCAGTCAACAGTTTTTGCACTTATCCAGTTATTTCATAAACTACAGATTTTTTTTTCTTCATCTTAAACTTGGGAAATTTGTTGAGTGAACATTTTACAAATTAAAATTTGTTAAATATAGCACAAATATAGCAAAATATGTTAAATATATTTCTTTGTAAGATGAAAGAACCCGTAACAGTGCATGTCTGACGTGTTATTAACTGGTTGTTGGTGGTGCAGAGTCAAATTCTCGACGGTCTTTTAACTTTAACTTCAGATGCACTTGTGAGCAAAGAGTATTGAGTGTAGTTTTAGTAAATATTAAGTTAATATACATGTAGAAAATGTCAGTGTGTGTCTGGTATGATTTTCTGATATTAAATGTTATGGCTTGATTATTAAACATATTAACATTTAAATCACATCAGTGGCCTTCTACAAGGGTAAAGTGCTTCGAACTGTCTTCCAGAATGAACCTCTCGTTGGTGAAAGAGTTGGGCGATCGAGCGGCTCAGGGACGGGCTTTCGGTAACCTTGGCAACACCCACTACCTGCTGGGCAATTTCGTAGAGGCCATCAAGTTCCACCGGGAGGTACGACGTCGGCTAATTTCACAGCTCAGTCCCCGCTGAGATCGTTTGAAGCTGTCGTTATAGTAACAACCTGTGACCATTAACTCCCCTTGATCCTGAAAACCATGTTCAGTGTCCTCCAGAGTGACCAGCACCCTTGATTAACATCTGGCAAAAAAAATAAATGGAAAGATTTGACCAGAAACAGATAAGAAAATGATTTGCTTTTCTACCTGGATGTATTTTCTTTTAAGAAAGTGACTACTGAACTGTTAGAGATGTTTCTCTAATAGGGTCAAACTGGTTTTGAGCCTTTTTTTTTTTTGCATCTTTTGTGCTGGTTGGTACATTTTTGGGCAGTTCTTAACATTAACAGTAATAATAATCTGAAATAATGTTTGATCCTTTTTGGTACGTCGTTAATGCTGGACACATTTAAACACAATGATGATTTATGCCTGACAAACTGATTTTGAGCCATTCTGCTCCTTTTTTTGCGTCTTTTGAGGCAGTGGCACTTTTACCATTATTTTAAAATTATTGTCGTCATAATTTTTGTAAATGTTGGTTGTTTTTGGTATACATTTAAACGCTAGACACATTTAAACACAATTATGACTTAAGCTTGTTGGACAAAAAGAACTTGTTTGTTAGAAAGCCACCTCAGTGAAAGATTAGACATGTTCCTCGAATAGGCTCAGACTGATTTTCAGCCAGTTTACCCTTTTTTTACAATGTCTTTGGAGCTGGTGCACTTTGTAAACATACATTTTTGGGCAGTTTTTAACATTATTTTAAAATTGTAACAATATACAAATGTATTTTTTAATATGGTACTTTTTGGCACACATTTTATAATAGATACATTTAGACATAAATATGGCTTTTGTTTGACGGTCATTAATGCAAAAAGAGCTTGTAAGAAAGTGAAGTGAAGTGAAAGTGATCATTCGGTCATACGTGAACACACCGCAGCACACAGTGTGAACAGCACGGAATTCTTCCTCTGCATTTAACCCATTCACCAAGTGAAGCAGGGGGCAGCCCAGGGGCCCACACATCCCATAATCCGTCCCTGCTCAGAGGTGCCTAGCAGACTTGGGAATCAAACCCACAACTTTCTGATTGCAGGGCGAGTTCCCCAACTGCTAGGCTACCAGCTGCCCCAGTGACCTCGACCTCACTAAAAGATTAGATATTTTAGGCTCAAACTGATTTTGAGCTGTTCTAGCCTTTTCTTTGGACCTTTGATGCTGGTAGACTTGGTAATCACACATTTGGGGCAGTTATTATTGTAATAAAAATCAACAATCCTGTTTTTTTTTTTTTTTTTTTTTTTTTTTTTTTTTTTTTTTTTTTACAAAAATATACTCAGTTTTGGCACAAATGTAAGGCTAGATACAGTTATGACTCATGCTTGATGGTCGTTAATGCAAAAAGAACTGTTTTATAGGTAATAAACACTGAAGACTGAGAACTTTTACTGGTTTCTTCCTCCAGAGACTTTCCATCGCCAAGGAGTTTGGTGACAAAGCAGCGGAGCGGAGAGCGTACAGCAATCTTGGCAACGCTCTGATTTTCCTGGGCCAGTTCACCTCGGCCACAGAGTACTACAGGTAAACCCAGACCACAGTGACATCCAGAGGACTGCAGAGGTAAAACACGGGCCTCTGTTTTTCTCCAGAAGAGAATTACCCATTTCTTTTCACAATGATCAGCGATTAAGCTCAAATATGGTTCTGTGAGTGTTCAGCATTTCATTGATGTGGTTCCATAGGCAACACTTGGGAAAAGCTAAAAGGACTAATGTCCTTCTGTGTCTCTCCCATGGGCTTGTTTACTAATGACCGTAATAATAAACAGTAATTACCATAATCATTGTAATCATCATCATCATCATAGTCATCACAATCCTAAACATCAATGTAATCATCTTCATAGTGATCACAATTATAATAATGACAATAGAAATAATAAGTAGAAGCATCACAACCAAAGTCATAATAATAACTGCTAAAAATCATCATCATAATCTTCAATCATATTCATCATAATAATATTATGATCACAATAGTAAACTAAGCAATACAAATAACGCTAATAATCATAATAATAACGGGAAGAAGAACTGTAACCATAATAATTTTCATAATCATCATCATGATCACCACGGTCATAACTATTCTAACCGTCTTCATAACAACAACCACAACCTTCCAGTTTAAGGTTTTAACTGTGTCTTCATCTCTGTTTTGTGTGTTTGTGGATCAGGAAGACGCTGCAGTTGTCCCGGCAGCTGAAGGATCAGGTGATGGAGGCTCAGGCGTGTTACAGTCTGGGAAACACCTACACTCTGCTGCAGCAGTACGACCGCGCCATCGATTACCACCTCAAACACCTGCTGATCGCGCAGGAGCTCAGCGACAGGTCCGAGCCCTCAGCTTCTCCTGCTCCTTCCTTTTTATAAATACTTTAGTGTAGTAAGTGATGTTAAAGTTTTGAAATGTGCCATTCACTCCCTAGTCCTACAGCCTGTTTTGAAAATACTGTTGTAGTGATGTCACAAAAGACACATTTACATAAGTCAAAGGGCAACTTTAGCCCCACCCAGGGATTTTTTTGGGCAGGGTGTCTTTTTGAATGAGGCACAAAACACTGGAAAAAGATCGCTGAGAAAGAGAGAAAAAAGTGTA
>JBBIGA010064406.1:0-12304 GCA_037576975.1 Alestes dentex
GGAACACCAAACAAAGCTCAGCATGACGTCTGACACCTCGAGCACCAACACAAACTGGGGGAACTTCCATATGAGGAGCCGTTTCACTGTATGAGGACAATTTACCATTAGCTGCACTGCCGGTATGGGTCTGCACCGCTCGCGTTCTAAGGGTTAAATTCATTCATAGTGGTTTGATGCGAACTCCAGACATCTGATTCCATTCACCGCCACTGAGAACGATTCTGACTCAGCAAGTTTCTCCAGGGCGAACCACTTTTAACACCTTTGTTTTTTAAACTTTTAACGCGTTTTTCACTCATTTTTAAAAGTTAGTGACCAGGCTGACAGGGCGGTGCTAGGGTGAGTGAAGATCCAGGACTGAAGCTCCATAAAGCCATGAATCTGAACTGGAATTCTGACACAACCCCTAATGGTACATTAGGATAATGTTTGCAGTTCTCCTACAGTCACAATATACTTTATGTCTAATTAGAAACCCAAATGTGTTAATGAACTAATGAACACACTCAAGCCCAAATGATATTTACTGACCACCTCAAACACTCCTGACAGTCTGGAGGCTCTTTGGACAAGCTGAAGAAAATGAAGGCAGAAATATTGGCAGAACATAGAAACGCTGATGCTGTTTTGCATGTGGACAGAACTCACCGTTCCTCTCGGCTCCCTTAATGTGCTTTAATAAATCACATGTCCATCACTGTCTTCTTTTGTTTCCTCTCTTATGTCTCTCTCTCCGTTCTCCTGGTCGCTATTTCTCTCTTCCTGGTAAAGCTGTGGTTCTTCTCCATCATGAACTTCTCCTCTGCTTTCTTTTGCATCTGTGAGATGACAAAATAACACACCATGTTCACTTCAAATAACCTCAGATCATGAATCGTGGGTAAATGGTTCACAATACTTTACATTATTTATATTCACACTGAAGAGGAACAATTTCAGATAAACATTACAAAATAACTTAATTCCTTTAAGATCCATAGTACTATTACAGATGCTTCTACTGGAATCCTATAAGAACCTTAGTCATTAGAACAGGTAATATTAGAGGTGGGAGGAAAAAAAATCAACACAGTGCAATATCAGAATATTTTCAGCATAACATATCAATACAGTTGTGGCAAGTTTCAATATTTGTTTATTTACTGTTACTTTAACAGTTTAAGAATGTATTTAATATACTTCTATTTATACGCTGATAACACTGCTCCGGGAGTCCATAAGGGGGCGCAAGACCTTGTTGTTTTCTTGCGTTATGCCACAAATTGGAAAGAAAATTTCCAACATGGCTGCAGAGACTCCTGTATGTCCAGTACATCATCTGCTTTCAAGTTGAAGAATCACAATAATATCACATCATAGTAATATCATATTGCAGTAGTATTGTCGCCTGTTTGGCAAGTCTAGTCTCTAGCTACTGCAGTTCTACATGATGAATGGCTGTATTATTCAGAATGTATTACAGACTACTTATACAGTCCGTTATAGAAATCTATGGTTTTAATTCAAATGAAACAAAGATTTTTTTATTGTTTCATTGTATAAAAAATCATTTGTATTGTTGCTATTTTCAATGTAAAAAAAAACAAATAGGACAGAATATAAAATTTGATATAAAATATTGCTTTTGTTAATATCACCTATACATTTATATTTATGTTTAGTAAAACCAGTTAAATTACTTTTTTCTTTTTGTTTTTTTAGGTAGAACTGCTCTTAATCTTTTTTTGACGCAGAGAACATAAAGTTCTTTTGCTGGAGGAGAACATCTGTAAGACAAATTCTTTGTGTGTTCAGTTGTTTCTGGATCCTATTGAGGTCTAATGGAAACCAATGAGATTCCAAGACTTAGTTATTTGCATTCTACAAGAACAGCAAGCGCTGAGTCTAGTTCAGGACCAGTCTGCGCTGGGTACGATTATGTAAACGTCAGGGGTCTCTGCAGCTCGGGTTGTGTAATGATTGCAACATTAGTGAGAGGAAGCCTGTCTTCAGGTGTTTCCTGTTCTGTTCTGCTGGTCTGGATGGTGGTAGAATCTGCAGATGGATGCTGGGTAATGAGCTCCAGTGCAGAGGTGATTACACAATCTAAATCCACCAGAGACATGAAGCACATTCAGACACTTGCAGAGTTCATAACATTCTACCCCAGAGTTTCAGGGTTTAAGTTCCAAGCTTCTTGTCATATGCAGATAGTGGAACGTCCTTACCAGTAATAATATTTTTGGACAAAATTTGCACAGTAAAATAGCACTTAACACAAGTAGAAAAAAAATAAAGTGGCAAAATGGTGAAAATATTCTTGTAGTAAAAGAAATAATAAAATAATAAAGTGCATAGTAGACAGTGTTTAATGTTTGCAAGCTACTATACACTTTATTGTTTAACACCAAGCTTTACACCACTCCAGTCGACACTTGGCAGTGCCCATAGTGATCTTAGGCCTGTGTGCAGCTACTCGGCCATGGAGACTCATTTTATGAAGCTTCTAACACACAGTTCTTGTGCTGATGTTGCTTCCAGAGGCAATGTGGAAGTGTGTTGTAAGTGATGTAGCAAAGGGTGGGCATTTTTTATGCACCATGTGTCTCATTTCACAATACTAGCACTTACAGCTGATCAGAACCAGCAAAGCAAACATTTAATGAACCAGCAAAGTCATTTAAAGTCACTGAGCTCTCCCATTCTCCACCCAGGGTCTTTCTATTGAGATTGCAATAAATATCTACTGTACATCAGTAGATATTTATTATAGTGAGAAAGTAATTAAGTGGAAAATAAGTTGAACATATAAAAGTAAGATACAACAGTCTCTAGAAGACTATAAGGACTTGCACAAACGCTGTAACTTGCATTACGTCAGTATTTTGTGCAAATAAGCACAATATTTACTGCGAAGAAGAGACAAATGAATAGCTAGACAGCCACATGCACCATGACAGCAACAGATTTGGCGGACGAACGCACCAGCAGGCTTTGATGTTACACAGTGTCGGTCCTTCTATCTGACAGAGGAGCTCCACAAGGCGCAGGAGTGGAGGTAAACTCAGCAGGCTTTTGTTAATAAGCAAATACTTGGCAGAGGACGATGAGAGCAAACAAAAGGCTGCGGTGCTCCATCGGCGCAGCCAGGACAGACTTACAGCGCATTTGGCCCCTCTTCACAGTTTATTTAACAAACACTTGGAGACAGATTCGCAAAGACGTGGCCACTTGGGCCTGACAGAACGCAATCACTCTAAAAATAAATGCTCATTTTGACGCTTCGGCGTTCCTGTTCCCGAGAAGCCTGAGCGCATGGAAAAGTCCGAGCGGCTCTGGGACTCCGGCGAGGCCAACTTTCCAGAGCATCCATCAAAAAGTGTGCTTGGACAAGGTCCGCTTTTCCACGACATCGTCAGGAGGAAAGTAAAAGAGAAAGAAAATCATGGATTTAATTCAAACTGCGTGAAGGAGCAGCACCACAAAGTCTCACTGCACTCATTCATCCAATCAGACCAGCAGCACTGCAGCTCTAGAACAACCTAAGAACTTTTCAAGCTTCCATCAATGCACCAATCTATTAAAATCACTGTACTGCTTAAACGTTGCTTACCAACAACATACCACGTTTTCTTAGCTGTTGTATGGGGCAGCTGGTGGCCTACTGGTTAGGGAGTTGCCTTAGCAATCAGAAAGTTGTGGGTTTGTATCCCAGCACTGCTGGTAGCACCACTGAGGTACCCTTGAGTAAGGTACCGTGCCCGCACACGGCTGCCTGGGCCCCCCTCATTACTTTTATTATGATAAGTAGTAACAAACCACATTCTAGGATGTCCTTTAAATGCACTTGTTAATTGTTTCATCACTTAATAGCTCCTTAAATATCTAACACTCATCTGGTGATCCAAATTCTAATTCTAATTATATTAGGGGGCTTTTTGTAGGTCAGAAGTGATGAATAACAAAAAATATGACATTTTCTGACTAATAAAGGAACTCTAATGGTAAACAGACTGTACTTTGTTAGCAAAGAATTCGGGACAGCTGGTGGTTAGCGTGTTTGCCCTCCAATCAGGAAGTCATGGGCTTGATTCCCAAGACCACTAGTGGCACCACTGAGGTACCCTGAGCAAGGTACCGTCCCCACACACTGCTCCCCGGGCGCTGTGTTCCTAGCTGCCCCCTGCTTCTCTTGATGAATGGGTTAAATGCAGAGACTGAATTTCGTGCTGTGGTGTGTTCATATATGACAGAATGGTCACTTTCATATTGAGTGTAGTTTTGGTAAATATCAAGTGAGTAACATGCAAAAGTAGTAAATCTCAGTGTGTGCCAAAACCTTTTATTGTTAGTGTTCTTTGTCACCACTTACCAACAGGTCACTTAAGGTCAAGCTTAAGGTCATGTGGTTAACATCACTACTTAACCACGCATGGTGTATTGCTTTTGTATAAAAGTTGTAACTATAGATTTATTATCTAGTCACTATTCAGGATCAGGAATCATTCAGGATGAGTATAAAGAATTATTCAGTATTTACTGTTAATTATTAGTATTCTGAATTCTGTGTATGTTATGAAACATTCAGTATTTACGGTGAACTACTATAAATTATTAACTGCTATGAAGTGTTCAGTATCTGCTAGGGATTGTCTAGTACATGCCATGGATTATTCTGTGACTGCTAATAAGAGTGAGGAATCGAAGGATGTTCCAAATGCAAATGCAGGCTTTAAAGGGTTAATGCAGTTGATTTCTTTAACAGTCAGATAAGGTTTTATGACCAGGTTTGAATGTTCTGTCTGTCTGTCGTCTTCAGTAACGCTCCATGATCAGTTTCTCGGAAAAAAAAACGGGATGAACTGAACTCTTTCTTGTGGTTTATATTCCAGTTAGAGGCTTATTTTAACATTCTTACCTTCTGACGACTCACCCAGTCTGGGGTGTGTTAAAAGAGAGGTAAGAGAACGGTATAAAGCCATAAAGCTGAGTTTACTTGATTCTGATTATTTCCAGATGAATAAAACGATTGAATAAAAAGTTTGGTTTTCTGGGTTTTTTCAGGAATTGTGTTGGTGCACAAATGTGAATTGAGATGTTTGAAGACAGACATGCTTGGATTAAGTCACCTTACACTACATCTGTAGATCATCTGTTACTGCACAAGCTATGAGTGACAATGTAAAACTCAACAACCCTTTTTATCCCTGAGGGTCTCTTTCCCGTTCATGCATTAATTTTTCTCCTTTAATATTTAAAGCCGTAGACAATATCCCGTTTTCAGCACAAACCAGCTAATATGATTAAAAGATTATTTTATTATTTAACCACTTATTTTAACACAACTGACCCCAAAAAATAACCATTTTGTCTTTTTTTACTATAAAAATCCACACATACATATTAAAGTTTTTGGAAAACCTCAGCTTACACACGCATTAGTATTATAATAAGAGATCCTCAAACAATGTTTAAAATGTATGAATATTTATGATCACATGTAAGTCTGTTCCAGGTTGAGTTTATGGATTTACAGTCACTGCACTTCTTCTGAACAGTCAAACATTTTAATGTATTTTCTGATTTTTTTGGGGGGGTTGGGTCAGTTATAGACATTGGCTCTCTCTCCCCATCCTCTCTATCTCTCTCTCTCTCTCACACACACACACACACACACACACACATACACACACACACACACACACACACACACGATTGGGTTTCTCACACCAAACATTTTTTCTGCTTTTTTACAATCAGAAATAAAATCTATTTTTGTTATTTTGATTTTGAAACTACGTCATATTCAATTGTAAATTTAATATTAAAAGTGTGAGTTCTCTGGTTCTACTTGACATGTGTTCTTGAACCAAAGCTTCCTGTTATTAATGAAACCTCCACCGTCGACCCCACACAGAAGCTCCAAATAAGGGCGCCCTTTTGCATACGATGTTTTAGCAGCGGTGGGATTGTGATATCAGTCAGTTTCTGAGGGCTAAATCTTCTGACAGGACGCGAGTGGGCTACAACGGAAGTCCTCTTAGAAAACGTAATTAATGACTCACTAGACACTCAAGCCAAAAGTGTGGGTTTGTATAAGTGACCGTAATAACGCAGCTCAGTTTGAAAGCATCTGTTGTACCACAAACAACCCAGTCGTTTTCAGACATTTTTGACGGTTACTAGCAATGCAGCTACACACAGGCCTAAATGAACAAAAAACAAGGCTTCATTTGAGGCCAAGAAGAGGAACGCTTGGTGGTCTGTAGGACTCAACGCCAACCTACACCTCCAGCAGCCGCCCAACGACAACACAGAGTCCAGCTGGGTCCACACACACCTTCCTAACAGGTGCACCAGCCGGAATGGAAATTATTACACAAGCTGATCAGGCATGAGCCACTGACTCGCTGAAACACACACCGAATGTTTTCAAGGACTGAGTGAATTTTCCAGCTCCGAACAGACGCCCCTTTCTACTGACTCTCTTGCGTTCTGAAAGAGTCATTCGTTTTAATGCATTTCTCCAATCATTATTAACATTTGCACAACAGTAAGTGCATTTCTCAGAAAAATGTGTGCAAACTGCAAAACACAGTGGACCTCCTGCAAAAGCATGTAACTTACTCACAATGCTTAGTTTATGTCTCAAAAGCAAATATTTATTCCAATGAAACTGTCAGAGCCATAAGAATGACAAGTCCTTAGTTATCCATGTTGTCAATAACAGTTTGCTCTGAAAGTATTTTCCAGTGAAAATGCTGGTTAATAACGTTTGGTTACGTAAACTCCACCTGGGACAGACTTATTGTGATCGTAAATATTAGATTAGAGGCCTTTATTGTCACTACACAAGTACAGCGAGATAACGTTTGAAGCAAACCAGCAGATGCACATTAGAGGAAAAAAAAAACATATTTAAAACTAGGTCTAGCGAAAATAAATAAGTACTATTAAATAAGATATGATATGCACACGGTGGTAACAGGGATATGTACATTTTAAACATTGTTTCAACATCTGTTATTATAATACTAATGTGTGTGTAAGCTGAAGTTTTCCCAAAAGCTTTAATGTGTATGTTTGGTTTTCTGTGTGGTTTAGCAATTTAAATACTGCCAAGTTAGACATTTATGTGTGTGTGTGGGGGGGGGGATTACAAGAGATTAGATGTTTTTATGGTATTGTACTGTTTGCATAGTAAAATCTTGCCCTTCTATTACTGTGTCAAAAATTGTAACACTGTGTTCTTCTTCTTCTCTCTCACTCTGGTTCAGGGACTGGACTGGAAATGAGAGCCTTTGAAAGTCCTTCAGGAAGCCTGGAGAACTGTTCAAGACCGCATTAAAATACAAGAAAGTCTGGATCTTTGGAAGCAAAATATGAAGAAATGAGACAGTACTGTGTCTAGCATGTGTCATTATAAGTGAGAATAGACGGTTTACCAATCAGCCATAACAACCACCAACAGGTGAAGAGAAGAACATGATCTGGATACAGTAGTTCCTGTTGAGAGGTGGGACCAGTCAGTTCAGAAAAATGTAAGAATGTAAGAATCTGTGTGACTTTGACAAGGATCAAACAGTGTGATGGTGGGACGACTGGGTCAGAACATCTCCAAAACAACAGATCTCATGGGGTTTCTTTGGTGTACAGTGGTCAGTATCTACCAAAAGTGCTCCAAAGACGTATTTGAGGACCAGAACTGGGCCGTGGAGCCATGGAAGAAGGTGACCTGGTCTGATGAATCACATTTTCTTCTACACCATGTGGATGGCCAGGTGTGTGTCGCTTACCTGGGGAAGAAGCCCTATTACCAGGATGCATTATGGGAAGAAGGCGAGGCAGCGGAGACGGTCAGTGTGTCCGAAATCGCGCACTTGCACACTTTTAGAGCGCGGTTTTAGTGCATAGTGCGTTCACGCTAACAACCAAGCTAAAACTCTGCACTGAAAGTACCCGGATGGTGCACTGATAACGGCCAAAAAACGCAGTGAGCAGTGACGGACACTCCTCGCACTAAACAGACGCCATTTTGACCACTTAGCGGAAGGCGAGGGACTTTCAGAAAGTTTTCATAGTTGAATAATGGTGGCCAACAGTGAAACGTAAGCCCAAGCGGAGGTAACATTTTTTTATTGTTCTGATTTGTACTGAATAATATACCATTTTATCCTGTATCTTTTCCTTCGGGGAGCAGTAAAGATAAAAAAAAATAGACAGTAATGAACCTGTCCTCATTTCCTGCAGTACTGTAACACTGTTTCTAAAATCAAGGGCATCTCCTTGGCCCATGATGGATCTCCACTCCATTGTGCTTCTCTCCAGTCCATCTAACAGCTCAAACTTCAGAGCAGTCTGAGTTCCGACCGCAGTGTTTTATTTGGTTTCCCAAGAAACCTTTTGGATTCTGGGAGTGTGGCCATGGGTGAGGTTTCTGGGGAGAAGAAAGAGGACTGATACAGTACAGCTTCAGCATAACCAGCAAAATCCCCACTGTAGAGTCAGCAGTCTGCTCCCACAATAAGACCACTGTAAACCCACAGCTCCAACAATAGTTAAATCCAGACTTTTTTTAGACCCTCAGCTGCTTTCGGACTGCTGCCCTGAGCTTTGGGGTTGGGGGGGGGGGCTCTGCTGTCTCCAGAAAGATATTCAGAAAGATGTACTGAATTTATCTCTGCATTTCCGCATGAATAAAATATTACATCAACACAGTATCACCAAAAATAAGTTCATTCAAAGACAATAGCATTGATATTTTATATATCAATGTGGAAAGGATGTGCACACCTCTAATCAATTCAATGCCGGCACTTTTTTAAAAACAAATGTGGAATGAGAATTTTACAAAAAACACCAAAAACTTAGAACATCATCTATAAATTATTGTAGAACAAACTATGAATATTTCATAATAAATTGATTCGATCGAATTTGTTTGATATGTGTAGTGTGTAAGGAGCTAGAAAACCGGCACTGCTGTTCATCTGATGCCACATAATTACTGAACATATCAGCGTCAGAAAACCTTCCATCACTTTTTTCTGACTGTCGCTGATTTGACTCCATTTGGAAGTTCCAGCTGTTCATTCCACTGGGTGATGGAGGAGCAAGTAGAAAATTAAAATGTCTTTTTCCTTGTGCTATGAAGTTACTCTTCAGAGCCATGCAGTATTCTAGTGACAGTGACAGGAAGACACTGATCTGAGATCAGGTCCTGTTTACATCAGGTCCTGTTGAAACTCTCATTTCAAGGCTATAAAACTTTTTTACCCCTCAGTAAATGTTACTCACCCCACTGACAGTTCTTTTGTTTTTACACCACATCAGTTTGTTTTTCCTTGTGTTTTCTCTAGTTTTTGTGAGTCGCTAAGACATTTTTTGCAGTATAAAAAAAGAATGGACACTGTCCCCTATATCAACCATCTCTGAGCATTCAGACCAATGCAGTCTGATAAGAAAACATTTTTCTTCCATTCTCTCAATACTCGCTCTGTTCTGACCTCACTGACCATAAATCAGCACATGGGGGAAGATAAGACTAACAGAAAAAAGGAGAATCCTGCCTGTTCCTCAGTGTTGGACGTGGTGGGTTTATGACACGTTTTACTGCACACAGTTTACCTCTCACTCTTCAGGGATCCACAACAGGCTGTACTGGTTTATTAATGAAGATGGATAAGGTCCCATTCAAATTATGTCTGACCAATAAGGGACGTTCCGCACTGCAAGCCCCACCCCATTTTCAGGACCACAGAAAATGACCTACTCAGGAGAAGAAGCTGAAACTGGTCCTGGAACTCCAGTCCAAGAACTAAAATCAGCTCCAGAGGAACAACAGCATAAATGTTCCTGAAATGGAAATATGCTGATAGTTTAAAAATCTGGGAGCCTGTGGACGCTTGGAATCTTTGGAAGGATGGAAGATGTTTCTTTACAGGATATTTCTGTAAATGGGACGTGTGAGTGTGAAGGACTCATAAATAAAACGTAATGATGGCAGAATGGTCAAAACCAAGACTTTTTTTGATTAGTTTTATTGTTAAAAATGCACAAAGCCGCTTACTGCACTAATTCCGATTGGTGAGGGACATCCAGACCATAGCCAAATATCGCTAACACGAACATTTGAATATATGTTTATAACTGATAGCAATGGGCATAAATCCCTGTGTGATGAATATCAGAACTGAATGTAAACTCACACCAGAGCGATTTGTTACGCAAACACGATCAAGACAAACACGCAGACTCTGATGAGGGCAGGAGGTGGGTGCACAACAACAGATAAACAGATTGATAGATGGATAGATGATTGGGTGGATGGTTGGACGGTTGGATGGATGGACAGATCAATAGATTGATAGATAAACTGACCAATGGATCACCACAGATACGGAAAGACAGATTGATAGGGGGACGGAAGGGCGGAGGGATGGATGGATGGACAGGTCAACAGACTGACAGATATATAAACAGGCAGAAAGACACCATCAGGCAAGCACACAGACAGACAGATCAATAAGTAGATGGACAGACAGATGGAGAGACAGACCAACAGATCCACATACAGACCAAAAGATCGAAAGGGGGATGGAGGGATGGACAGACAGACAGACCAACAGACTGATATATTGATATACTAATAGATGGGCCGACAGACATACAGGCAGGCACATAGATAGACAGTCAGACAGACTGATAAGTAGATGGGCTGACAGACAGACAGACAAAAGGATGGATGGACAAATCAACAGACAGATTAAAACACAGACATACAGACTGACAGGCATTTATATTTACAGCATTTAGCAGACACTTTTATCCAAAGCGACTTCCATTCCCTAACTACAGGGGGCAGTCTCCCTGGAGCAACTTGGGGTTAAGGGTCTTGCTCAGGAACCCAGTAGTGGTTTTGCTGAAGGTAGGATTCGAACCCATGACCTCCTGGTCCAAAGGCAAGTATCCTACCTACTAGACCATCATCACCAGGCACACAGAGAGACAGACAGACTGACTGACAGATTGATAAACAAACGTACAGATAGACAGATCAATTCATGGATAAACAGAGGCAGATCAATAGATAGACAGACAGACAGACAGTTTAACGGATGGACAGACAGACATACACAGGAAGGCAGACAAATAGAAAGTTGTACAGACAGACAGTTTGACAGAGTGATAGACAGACAGACAGACAGACAGTTTGACAAAGTGATAGACAGACAGACAGTTTGACAGAGTGATAGACAGACAGACAGATAGTTTGACAGAGGGATGGAGAGACAGACAGTTTGACAGAGAGATGGACAGACACTTTGACAGAGAGATGGACAGACAGACAGACAGTTTGACAGATAACGTGAGAAAACTGCCGGGCTGGTGTGTCTGAATCAGAATTGTTTGGGCTCCCAGTGTCCACGAGAAACGCTGACATGGGGTTTATTAGCGTCACCTTGGACACCAGCAAAACAAAAGGACACTGCATACCTGACCTCCTTTCTCCCTCTCTCTCTCTCACTCACACACACACACACACACACACACACACACACACACACGCGGTCATTTGTAATTCCTGAACAGCTAAACACGCTTTAGAATGAAAAGGAGTCAGTTTTACTGCTCCATGTGACAGTTTTGCTTTTAAAGGGCACTTCTGGAGATGTGGCAGTCAGAAATAGTCAACCCGTCTGAAATTTCTCGCTTTGCCTCGGCCAGTGTCATCTGTGATGCAGGAATGGTGGTGTGGTTTCAGTTTATAGGCGAAAGCAGAACAGGCCTCTGAAGTTAAACGTGCTGGACATGTGTCCCGAGGTTATGAAACGTGTCCAGAGCCCTGTTTAAAGCACCCAAACTCGGAACGACAATGCTATAATTTGCAGCCTTAAATGGGAAGACGCTTTCAGACTGCACAGTTCCAGTCAGCAGAGATACGCAGAGCTCTGATACATGCTTCACTGTGAAGTCAAGTCAAGCCAGGTCAAGTAGGTTTATAGCCATTTCAGCCAGTGAAACCAAACAACATTCATCCAGGACCAAGGGGCAACACAAAAAAAAAAAACAAAAAAACAGACCCACAAAAACAAAACCAGACTCACAAAAAACAAAACCAAACCCACAAAAAACAAAACCAAACCCACAAAAAACAAAACCAGACCCACAAAAAACAAAACCAAACCCACAAAAAACAAAACCAGACCCACAAAAAAAAACAAAACCAAACCCACAAAAAACAAAACCAAACCCACAAAAAAAAAAAAAAAACCAAAAAAAAAAAAAAACAGAACCAAAAAAAAAAAGAAAACAAAAAACA
>JBBIGA010064465.1:0-12302 GCA_037576975.1 Alestes dentex
AAAGTTTGTTGCTTTTTGTGTTTTTGCGTGCGGCACTCAGAAACACACAAAAAAAAGACACACACACACACACACACACACACACACATATATACATACACATATATATACACACACAGTCCCCAAGTGCTACTTTACACAGTAACATTTCTGTGCACCTGTAAACACAGCGGCTAATCTTGAACAGCAGCTACCAGAAGCGGCTCAATTGTTTGACTAATAAAGTGAATGAGGATATCACTTACGAGACATTACTGAACATTTTCAAGTCTTCTGTATGCAATGTGAAAATGAAACATTTTATTTTAATAATGAACTGGGGGACAGAGAAGCAGTTTAAGCAATCAAATAAATAAATCCATTAATAATTCAACAAAAACAATTAAACAAACAAACCAAAAATAAAGAAATAAACCCCACGGATAACCCGCCTGGTGCCACCTGTGTCACTCGCATTTCACCTTCATCTTCGGCAAGCAGCTGAAAATCCCCACAACAGGATGCTCTCACAGCTTTGAAGCTTCATACGCAGAAGCGGCAAAATTACACTCCTAGTATACGTAATGATTACAGCAATTATTATTAGTCATAACAACCATCACTCCATACTGGAGCATGATCTTCAAAAAAAAGTGAAAAAAATCCTGTGTGTTTCTGAACATGCAAAATTATTTAGAAATTTTTATGATAACTTATTATTATATAAGAAGTTAGAAGAATAACAAATATAATAAATAAGATATTGTAGTATATGTATGTAATGCAGTTTATTAAAACAGACACACACAGTATTCAGTCAAATTTAAATCTTTGTGCTCTTGCTGGTTTGTGATCATTTCACTGTAACGTGTTGTGATCTTGAGAGGATGGGAGTTCTTTATCATGAACTGATGTCTTTTATAAGTGTAAAACATACCGACATACTCAGGTAGGCAGTTTGAACAGGGCTAAAAATGTTCTTTTTTTTCCTATTAAGTTAAAGTGAAAATATTTCTCTGAGAGCATTAAGGTTACTGAGCACTGCCTTAACATTTGGAATGATTTCCCACAACAAACATCAATGTTGTTATTGTGGCAGTTAATCCTGATACTGCAGCAGTTAATACTAATGCTGATATTGCTGGGTCCTCGGCTTCCGACAGTCTCGACATACGACGTTTTGAGTTTACGACGATGACTCTCATAAAAAATTGAGACGTGAGCGTTTCTGCTTACATTGTTAGCATCATGCTTACAGTTTGGTTGCGCGCGGCGGAAGTATACACCGCAACGCGGCGTGAGTGAGGGAGCTGGCCTCCCTCAGTACAGAACAGAGTACAAGTACAGTACATTCATGTCCTTTTCCTTTTTCTGTGGCTTAGTTGTGTTTTTTATGTTCTAGATTATGATTTTACCGCTGTGTTGGGATCAGTAAGTGACTGAGGCTAGCGTGTTCCCGACTTACACCAAAATTCGGGCTCCGTCTCTGTCGTAGGAACGGAACTGTGTCGTAATCTGAGGAGCGCCTGTACTGAAAACACTGAAAGACCTAAACGCGAGTCATGGTAAACGTAAACGTATCAAAACCATAACAAAAATGAACCTGCGGTCCTCCTGGACCGTCACCCTGCAATTTCCTGTGAGGCTAGCCCTGATCTGATATGGATTTGGAGGGAACTTGTGGTTCAATGAAGGGCTCCCCTTTGGTAGTTTAAACTATAATTCTAATGTTTATACATCAATCAGCCCTAACTCTAAAACCATCTGCCCAATACTGTGTAGGCCCCCCTTGTGCCGCCAAAACAGATCCGACCCGTCAAGGTGTGAGATCTCTTGGGGTGTGCTGTGGTATCTGGCACTAAAAAGTAGATTTTTAATTCTGTATGTTGCGGGGTGGGGCCTCCATGGGTCTGACTAGTCTGTTCCCAAACCGACTGAGATCTGGGCAATTTGGAGGCCAGGTCAGGGTGGCAGGACACATTATCCTGGTGGAAGACGGCACTGCCACAGAGCGTATCCGGCCTGTAACAAAGTTAAGAATTATGATATGTATCAAAGTAACATCCACATGAACGACAGGACCCAAAGTTTACCAGCAGAACGTTGCCCAGAGGGTCGTACTGCAACGCCAACGTCCCTCAGTGCCACGGGAAGTATGATGCTAGTCAGGTACTAAGCCCCACGCACTTTGTATTCGGACACGTTTCTATCAAAGTCAGCCTTAACTTTTCTTTTGTGGGATCAGACCAGATATCCTTCACTTCCCACAAACAACAAGGAGCTTGTAGCAAGTACACAGGTTGTCCTTTCTTGGACCACTTTTGGTCGGTACAGACAAGTGCACACTGGGGACGTGCCACAAGACCTATCGTTTTGGAGATTCTCTGAAAAAGTCATCGAGCCATCACCTTTTACCCCTCGTCAAAGTTGCTCAAATCCTTATGTTTGCCCGTTTTTCCTGCTTCCCACAAACCAACTTCAAGAACTAATGATTACTGCCAAATAAATCCCACCCTTTGACAGGTGCCAGTGTAAGGGGATAATTAATGTCGCTTCACCAGTCAGTGCTTTTAGTTCTGTGGCTGACTGGTGTACATATACTGAACAACACGGATCACACTCGAGGTCCATCTGTTTCTCTGCATCATTCGTTATCCCCTTTACACAATAAATAAAGTACCACCAGTGAAAAGTTATTATTTGGGTGGTGGATGATTTACAATAGTCTAAGAGTTATGAAATGTGTGGATCACACACAGCAGTGTTCCTGGACTTAACATGCTGTCCACTTGTTGTCCATTTTAAGCGTAAAGTGTAAAGTGACACCACAGCACACAGTGTGAACAGCATCTTCCTCTGGATTTAACCCATTTAGCGGGCAGGCAGGAACACAGCACCCGGGGAGAAGTGTGTGGGGACGGTACCTCAAGGGAACCTCAGTGGTGCCACTAGCAGTCCTGGGATTCGAACGCAAACCTTTCTGATCCCAGGGCAAACACCCTACTAGGCCACTAGGCCAAATGTCAAGTTATTGATGAATGTTCTGATTCTGCACATCATCCTCTAGCCACAGGACACTGTTTTGAGTTTGTTGACTTTTCAGCCCAGCAGTAAAGCTGAGGTGTTTACAAGAGTGTTCTGCACTGTTGCACTCTGTGCAGCAGGACGGCTGTGTGTTACAAACTCAGTGCCACCCTCCAAATATTATTTGCTCAGTGGTGGTCATGTGGTGTCCTGACTACTGGTGAGTGTTGATAAAGTGCCTGCATGCACCAATCAGCCATAACATCAAGACCACTGACAGGTAAAGTGAACAACACTCCTCACAGTGGCCCCTGTTAAAGGGCAGGACATACTAGACAGCGAGAGAACAGTCAGTTCTTGAAGTTTTGTGTTTAAAGCAGGAATACGCATCGCGTGCATCGTTTATCTGGGGAAGAGATGGCACCTCCAAGGCAAGCTGGTGGAGACGGCGTGATGCTCTGGGCAGCGATCTGCTGGGAAAGCTCGGGTCCTGCGTTCATCTAGCTACTCCTTTGACCTACCTAAACACTGCTACAACCAAGTGTCATCTTTCAGCAGGATGATGCACAAATTCTTCAGCAACACCACACCATGCCTTCAGGGCTCAGAGCTGTTTTGACTGCACAAGTGGGACCGTCCACACACACTGCGCCCCTCGTTGGTGGCAGCCCCCTGCTTCACTTGGTTAATGAGTTAAATGCAGAGGAAGAATTTCACACTGTGTGCTGTGCTGCGGTGCATTTGTGCCTGACGATGAGGGGCCACTTTACTTTTCCCTTTAATGTTGTCGCTGATTGGTGCACAGTCCAGTGGTTATTTCTGGGATGTGAAGAGCACAGGTATTGATCACTAGGGCTGAACAATACGGGTCTATAAATAATATCGCATTGCACTCTAAAGCACAAGCTCCAGTTTGAAATGTTTCTGTTCATTTCTGTTCCATATCAACATTAAATTTCATTTTGACAGTTTCAAAGTCATTAAACCCCATCACTCATTAAACCCATCAACCTTCCACTTGTTCTTCAGTAATAAACTTAACTAATAACCCCAGTGTGGTTATAAATTACATGAACGGAGCCCATTTCAAAACACCCCTCGCAGTAACTCATTCACAAAGTGTTGCATTAGAAGCAAACGTCACAAAGGAAGAGTAAAGTGCATCAACCAGAAACACCAGTGCCAAACAATCTGCCACCCTCATGAACACATCCACATCAAAAAGTTAAAAAAACAGACGGAGATGGACAAACTAACACCAAACCCACGTGTTTTGCAAATAAAAAGATGCCTACCAGACGTTTACCTGTCAGCGGCATCTAGTCCTGCTTTTTCTGCCACTCGATTTGTCACTCAACACTTCTGTTTGACATGTTAATAGCTTTTATTCTTTATTCTAGACTTTAACTATTCTTTTTCTTTATTGTATTTTTTTACACTATTTAGTGTGGTGGTATGTAGATTGGGACGCAGCCTTTCTGTCTGTGAAAGGGACGGAGCCATTGGAGAGGGCGAGAAAAGCGAAACACCAAAGCAAGCCTTGCGTTGGTGACAAACACATACAATCATTTGTATTTGATGTTTATGATCTATTCATTCATTTATTGCACCAAACAAAAAAAGGATGTCTCACCCACCCCTAATGAAAGGCGTTAAAGTGTTCCCACCCTTAGACTCATCTACAATACAGTAATACATATGTTGTGAAAACAGAGAAATAATGCATTGCTATATACCCTCTCACCCGTACAATCAGGAACAGGATTATGCTCTTTTCTCTTATTCAACAGAAGCTGAGTACAGGAATTTCATTTATTCATTAGTCGCGTGTCATTGTGGATGTGAATGACCTGCACAAAAATTCACCCAATAAACAGTAAATTAGCTCGGTATTGCTGTCCACCCTCTTTCTGATGCTGAACATGGCAGAAAAACTAACACACATTTTAAAAGGGACTCGACCGGCCGCTCTCTCTCCACATATATTACAGGCAATTCGACCACAAATATGGTTTCATCAATACTCAGCCCCTGATCAACATACTCAACACCGGATATTACAGATGTTTTAACATTGGAATGGTTCCAAAAATTCACATGAATTTGGAGGAGAAGCCCTTTTTGGGCTATAAAATCAAAATAAATGATGCAATCACACCAATGACATAAAGAGGGACAGGGCTCACTGTCATACATGCAAGTCTGTGTGTCTCTACGAAGATATAACATCTTTTATACACAGATTATAATGTCCAATAACTATTCTTGCCAAGTGCTGACAAGACTCTTAGACTCTTTGCTTCACATCCAAAAGATCATTGATCTTTCATGGCTTCTGTATTGAAACTGCCTTCTTTAAATCCCACCAAAGATTTTCAAAGGGATTTAAATTTGGGGACCAGGAAGGCGACTACAGGACATTCCAGGATCTGTTTCTCAACCAAGCACTGGCTGACATGAAGGTGTGCTTGGGATCATCATCATGATGGAAAGTCCAGAGATAACCAAGATTCAATTTTAGAACAAGGGGCATCACGTACTTCTTTCAAATTGTCTGATATTTCTAGGAATCCATGATACAAGTTACATGATCAAGCTCGCTAGTTCCTGCGGCAGAAGAACATCCCACATCCACAACCCACCTCCATGCTTGACCATGGGGATGGTATTCTTTCCCCAGGCCAGAGAACTGTTTGCTAAAACCCTGCAGCCCTACACGATTTCTGTAGGTATCTTCTAGCCAACCTTTGACGTTTTTTTGTGTCAAGAATGGAGAACATCTCAGAGTGCATTCATAAGACCTCGTTTACTCAGTGCTCTTCTTATAGTCGTCACTGAAGCACTTGTACCGAGCTTCGCCGGGTCATACTGTAGGTGTTTTGCAGAAATACAGGGTTTCTTGTCTTTGTTGTCCTGACTTTGTGGTTACGGTCTCTTGCTTTTTGGGCTTCCTCCCTCACTCAGGCAGGTCTGATGCAGAGCATTAAGTTTTAAACTTCCTTATAATGCGCCCAATGGTGCCAACTGCGATGTCAAAGTTTTGGCATTTCTTATCCTCAGTGCCCTGCAGGTGCAATGAAATCATTTCTTCTCTCGGCTTTTATAAAAGCTCCTTAGTCTGAGCCACGATTGAGCCACGATGAACTCACCTTCAAGCAGCTTCATCGGTAGGGTTTATACATGCAATCACAGTTGAAGCAAATTAAAAGATAATTACAGAATTCCAAAAGGTCTCCTCATGTTTTGGTTTCACTTTGGGGCATTAAAGAACTATCAGAAAGTTTTAACGCAGCAATATTATACAGGGCCTGAATACCTCTATTAATAAAATATCTCATTACACTGCATCATGCACTTTCTTCGTTGATTTTACATATAACTTAACTAATAAGAACTCCAATGTAAGATCTAGCTCTTTGAAAAAAACGTTCATTAGCATATATCAGCTTCAAAACTGGCATCGGCAGATATGTTCATGAAAAATATCGGATCTCTGCGACGGCTTGTGATTCCCATACTGGTGCATCTCTCTTTTAAACCATTAAACATGCAGCGTCTCTCCCCTGGTGCAGAAATGTGTGGGCATTAACTGGCAACCATGATCGGCAAACAATCTCAAGACAAACGAACTTTCTTCACTGTCCAGAAACACACTGATTGTTATCCGTCCTGTTTGACTGTACGGCACTGGTTCTCATTCCAGTGAGCTACGACACTTCATAACAACGGATAAGTAAATGTAATGAGCACATATCCTACTGGCCATTCAATTGGTAGACTTGTGTTACCACCTGCAGAGGAACAAATACAATTTAAAAAGACTCACAGTAGAAAAAAAATACTAACATAAGAATAAAACTGTGCAGCATGGGTGCCTGACAGCCGCCACACAGCTAGAATAAACGGTTACATGAGCACAGGAGTGACCCGCCAACATGGTCACCGCGGCTGACCCGCCCTCCACAAGGGCCCAATAACAGTAAAGTAAAGTAAAGTGGCCCCTTATAGTCACACATGAACACACCACCGCACAGCACACAGTGTGAACAGTGTGAAATTCTTTCACTGCATTTAAGCCATTCAACAAGTGAAGCAGGGGGCTGCCACCAATGAGGGGCGCCGGGGAGCAGTGTGTGGGGATGGTACCTTACTCAAGGGAACCTCAGTGATGGCACTAGCAGTGTTGGGATTCGAACCCACAACTTTCTGATTTCAGGGGCAACTCCCTAAACACTAGACCACCAGCTGCCCGCGAAAAGATACAGTTTTTTAACCTTCTCCTCACAACCAACGCAGCCAACTACTGTTTCTCAAAGTGAAACACTGACATGACTTTAAAACCTGTTCGAGGCAACAACCCCAATAGTTGAAATCATCCTAAAAATAGAGATAATTACATGCTCACATTTTTCCACTCCTAACAACAAAGAAGGGCCTGATTAATTCTGAACAGCACTGTTTACAGCTTGACTGTACTACAACAGTACTCCTGCGTTTTTCAGGGGAAGACACCTCAGCTTGTACAACCAGTTTAACCTCATGGCACAATTTGAAGCCACGCTACTTTGCCCATGCAAACATAAATAAAACCCTTCCTCGCGGCTGGCACGCTCAGCAGCAAGTGTGGATACTATACTCGCTGCTTACTCAGTTAAAAAACAAACACATCTGTGATTCGTTTACAGTGCGAATGACAAACGGTCTCCGCGTGTTATTATAAAGGACACGTCCAGCAGTCTGAACAAACGGGAGCGTCACTGAAAGAGAGGAAACCCACCCACTCACCCACCCACCAATGTTAAACTAGACAAGACTCTTCCAATGTATTATTTTACATTTTTCTCCACACAGTTTTTTGTTTGGAATTTTGAATCAAGCGTGTTCAATAGTGAATAAAACAATAGTGACCTGCACATTTTACACAGACACACTCCCACACACTACAAAAGCAATAACCAGAATTTTTTTTCCTTGGCTGTATTTACATACTGTGTGACGGCTGGCGGCCTAGTGGTTAGGGAGTTGGCTCTGTGACCAGAGGGTCGTGGGTTTGAATCCCAACACTGCTAGTGGCACTACTGAGGTGCCCTCGAGTAAGGTACCCTCCCCACACTCTGCTCCCCGGGCGCTGTGCTCATGGCTGCCCGCTGCTTCACTTGGTGAACGGATTAAATACAGAGAAGAATTTCACACTGTGGTGTGTTCACATACGACAGAAACGGTCACTTTACACGCACAAATTGAGAAAGAGAGTCATAAGACCGCTCAGCATTACATCACTTTACATGGTTGATGCTCTTTCCACTGGAGAAAGAAAAATACTTCATAAATGAGAATTTCAGTGTCCACTGCAGAAGTTTTGGTTCAGTTTTACACAGATATGAAAATAAAATAAATAGTTCATCTATTCTTATTTTTTACAGCCAGAAAAGGCACTGCTTCTCCTCCAAGCTTGATAATAAGATTGATAATTTTTTTTAAAAATGAGGAGAGAGAGAGGGCGGTTGAGTCGCCTTTAAAATGTGTTGGAGAGAGAGTCTGTGACATCATGGCTAAAGAGGCCAGAAAGGGACAAAACGCAAAGAAACACAAACGCGAAGAAACAAACGCGGAGCAAAACACACAGCAGACTCATAAACAGACTTTAAGACACAGTGGCTACGCCTTCAGCAGGTCTAAACCAGATATGGCTTTTTAAAGAATACAGGAGTATAGGGTGGAAAAAATATATATTACTGTGGAGCAGGTGGTGGCCAGATCAGAAGGTCGTGGGTTCAAATCCCAGGACTGCTAGGGACATCACTGAGGTACCCTTGAGCTCTTGGTGAATGGGTGAAATGCAGAGAAAGAATTTCACACTGTGTGATGTGACGTGACTATAAGGGGCTGCTTTATGTCATTTAAATGTAACTGTTTAAATTATGGATGCAGAATAACATCTGAATCCTACCATACGGATAGATATACGGTAGACTCCTGAAATTCGCAGGGGTTACGTCCCAAGAGCACCTACGAATTGTGAAGAAGAAAAAAAAAAACAAAAACCATGAATCTATGTTACCCCTGTATATACTATAGTGTAATTAATGGATGCGTGTTTTCTTTGGTATAAGCAGGAGAATACAGTACTGAACTAAATGAATTCACAAATAATAAAAGTACAGGGCTTTAAGAAGAACAAAACGAAAAACACGAGAGCAGCCAATCAGCAGCAAGGAGAAATGAATAAAGTTCTCGGACTGGCTACTTTCAAACCTCCCTCCTCTGAGTACAGCAGTATTTCACCATCCCGAGACGCGCTTTCGTATATCGTTTCTAAAACATGCATACAGTTACATTTTATACGGAAATTGAGCTGAATTTACGTTAATATCAGTTACAACATTAGTAAATTATATTTTTCTTAATAATTTATCAATAAAATGCAAGAAAATTATATATTGCCACGAAAAAAGCACCAAAAATTGGAAGATATTTGCGGAATACACTGTATTCTTTTTAAAAAATTGCATCAAGCAGACGTTTAAACTTATAAGTGTATGAAATGGCGTTGGTTTCGGGATATAGTACTGGGGCACCTCTAGTTCAGCTGGAGGTGAAAGCAGATTTGTTTCTACCCTAATGGAAGATTCTCTGATTAGGATGTGCACTCTGGCCACGTTCCTCAGGCACATTTCACCATGTCTGCAGTAGCCATGAAGATACAGAGGAAACAAAATGCTGCTCTTTTACAGGAACGAACCATTTGACTGACATGCAAACCAAGCGCGGTGTTGTTTTTGGATGCCGTGGAGCCAGTTCCTTGGAAAAAAAGTGCTATGAAAAGAATTAAAAAGTATCAAAGGATCTCGTTAAAGATCTTGAGCACATTTCACGGAGCTTTTTGAGCAGAGTTAAACCACAGTGCTTTTACTTTTTAAGTAAAATGACCACTTTTCTAATCAGGTTCTTTGAATTTGAAACAGATTCTCCATTCTTGTACAACTTAACACAATTTGTACAACCGTTCTTGAGCAGTTTAGTCACATTAAAGTCAGTAAAAAAAAAAAAAAAAAAATTATATCACTGAGTACAATCTATCCGCTCAAGCCTCACGTTCCTGGCCAAACCCAAAAATAGACTTTGACAGTAACAAACTATGCACAGCCTTTCAGGGCTTCTACACGACTTCACTTGGAAACAGACACACTAGGAAGCCTCATAATCAGGGAAGGATCTTTTTTTTTGTTTGTTTTTAATGCAAATACAGAACACAGAAAGATTTGTAAATAACGTGCACCAGCAGAACTTGTACTGCATCATGTTTCGCATCATGTTTCACTTCACTTTAGTTTAAACAGGTTATTTCCATAGTTTCTACGACTGTGGAGAAACAAAAAAAGCATCAAAGTAATTGCTTGAGTAGTTTTTCACTGAACAACCTATTAGCTCTGACTTATCTCTAATTTTTATGTGTCGAGTATCCCTACAGTACTTGTATTTTCACCTTGGGCTAAACCAAACGAGATTGAACTGAAAGTGGGAAACAATCGCCTGTTTGGTATAAATGCTACAGTATGTTCATCAAATGCTTAGAATTGTTATATATGCTAAAGAATGTTCATTAAACACTTAGAACTCATTTTACAAGACAATGTCTCTTGTGTGTACCCCATAAAATATATATATATATATTTTTTTTTTATTTACAAAATTTACCTCAACAGCCTAAGCAGAATTTTGGTCTACTGCCCGGCAAACCAGATCATTCCTGGACACCAAGACTGGTAATGACGTCTCAAACTGGAAACTCTGGTCCGCACATGTATTCAAATGTGCGCTTGCACAAAATCTTACACTGGCTGCACATTTAAATATTTAAATATTGCTTCCAGTCATTCAGATTTAATCAACACCTGGATGCAGTATCAGACGTCCACACTAACAGAAATGTCAGATGAACCATTCATGAATTTCTACATTCGATTACATCCAAATTTCTTCAAGCCGAAGCTCACGCCAAGCCATGCATGGTCATGCTATTTTGACAGAGGGGTTGAAGTAGCATTCAAGTCATTTTCCTCTAAAAAACTGCAACATGGATCAGACATGGATTGTGTGTTTGGAGCAAAAATTGACACATTTATCACTTATTTCCTACAAGACGATCCCCTGGACAGAATAACCGAATTGCCCTCAGGTGCAAGCAAACCCTCCAAAACCTGACACACCGCATCATGCCTCATAAAAAAATTCTTTCTCAATCAAATTATGGCATCTGCCTCATTTCTGGTATGCTCAGAATATACTTCCTCTATATGGTAGAGAAAAGTTCAAGCAAATTATGTCTCACAAACATGAGGTTTGGCCCTGACAGAACGACCAAGCATATTTTGCTCCTCGCGTTTTTGCTCAATTGTTCAAGCAACAGACCTCAAAGACGATGCCCACGAGTGAACAGGGATCCAAACACATCAGGTGTGAAAAAGGTGACAGACACTTGAACTTATGAGAGCCGCACTGAGAGTTTCCTGGCTCCTCTCCTCTAGCACAAGAGAAAAAAAGAATAACAGTATAATTTAGCCTCAATTTATATACGGCCATCTATGAACTCATTCTCAAATAGGCTAATTATAGAAGGTATATTTAAGCTGTTCGGTTTAATCCTTAGAACGCGAGCAGTACGGATCTTTGAACCCAGGAGAACTTTCAGGATAGTCTCCGCCCACAAGTGGGGGGTTGGGGGTGGGGGTTCTGGAGAGCAGCAGATTGTACGGATACACTGAGTCCTAGAGGTTGAGTATGTTAATAATACAGGTTTAGTAATAATATGGATGTTTACAATAACAGCAGATCAGTGTTTTGATCTCAATCTAAGCTGATTTAGTTTAGATGTGTTTTAACGCAAAATGTCTGATTATACACCGATGACCCACTTCTTAGGTACACCGACCTTATAGCTACACTCATGCATTTTATCAGCTCCATTTAACATATAAGTGCACTTTGTAGCTTACGGTCACACTGCAGTCCATCTGTTTTCCTGCATCAGTTTACTCCCTTTACCCGGTTCACTGGTGCTCAGAGCACCTACAGGGTGGCAGAGGCCTAGCAGGTAAAACACCTGCCTGTGAACCTGAGGACCACAAATATAGCAGGTTCAGTCCCCCCACACTTTCTACCACTGTGTCCTTGTGACACTTAACCCTCAGTGTCTCCAGGGGGACTGTCCCTGTAACTTACGACTGTAAGACTGTCCCTGTAACTAATGACTGTAAGACTGTCTCTGTAACTAATGACTGTAAGACTGTCTCTGTAAC
>JBBIGA010064485.1:0-12301 GCA_037576975.1 Alestes dentex
AGCTGCTCTACACACACACTCTCACACACACACACACACACACACTATTGCACTCACAACACACACACACACACACACACACACGCATATACATGTATTTGTGTGTAATGTATGTACATATATATATATCTTATTTGAGAATACATTTTAGAAAACTGCAAATTCATTCTTAAGAGTATCTGTATTTTGTATTGTTGAAATGTGTTGTACTGTGACATTTAATTCTATTGCGTGTGTTTGTGTAGTAGTGACTGACAGAGTGGACATTTTTGGCTGAAATAAAACAGACAGATTCAGTTTCTTGATTCTCTTCGGGTCCAACTGGCTCCAGTTGCTCTGTCCAATCCATTTTTTGACCCATTACTAATTAATGCACATTTGTTTATTCATGTGACCTAAAAATTATGGGTTTCTTGAACCTTCTAATCATTTTAAAACGAACATACTACAAGTTTCTTCATGTTCTTGAGATCTGGAATCTCGACTGATGAATAGAACTGGTGTGGCCTGTACAGTTGCAAGGGTGAAATTCAGTAGAACCGTTCAGTAAAACTTCTAGTGTTAAAGTAACAACAGAAAACCGAAACTATTTCACCTACTCCAAAAATAGCTGCCCAACTTCTGTCAACACTCTCAAATCACATCCAGCTCTTCATTAAGGTGGAGCAGAATGTGGATGTGGTTTAGGACACAGTATAACTCAGTCTGTGAGCTATAAAAATGACCTAAACTTCGTTGTGTGGCCAGACATGGTAGGAAGCCTTTTCAGACAACAGGGTCTGTTTTCACAAACTGCCTCAAGAGTAGGATATAAAAGATTTTTTTGTGACAGTAACCGTCATACACATGGAGGAATCTGATCTGAATTTGGTTCGTTTTTATAGCTCATACTGAGTCATACTGAGTCCTAAACCACACCTACAAGTCTCCACCACCTTAATGAAGAGCCGGATGAGGTTTAAGTGCGTTGAGAAAAGTCTGGGTGGTGTCTTTGTAAAAACGATTTGGGTGAATTGTGACTTTTAAGTACTTGTTAGCAATGTTAGCTTTGAAGTTCTGTTCTAAACTTAAGAAGCAAAATTTGGACTCAAAACATGTCTTGACTGATCAGCTAAATCTGAATATTGGGACGTCCTGTCCGCTGTGCTGCATTGTTTATATTATTAAAGACTTTGTATGTTTTTGCCAATCTGACGGTTTGCTGACTGATATCAGTGTGTAGAACACTGGATAATTTGAACTATTATTATCGGTTTCATAGTAAATAATAATACTATTTCTATAATCCAATACTATTTCTATAATCCAATACTATTTCTATAATCCAGTGCTGTTTATATAATCCAATACTGGATTATAAAATCTAATTATATAATCCAATAGAGTTTTCACAATTTTTCGCTCCTTAAATTCAGTACTGTTGACAGATTTCTCCTCTGGGTCGGACTGTGTGATTCTGTTGAGCGGCAGAACAAGCATCCACTTTTTCCTGACTTTGGCAGACTGACTATCCTAACAGTCATAAATCTACTTGCCGAGGTTTAGGAAAGAGTGAGATCTTGTCCGCTGCATGCGTGATTTGTTTGGTCATTAAGATTAAGATTATTGCGCTTGCGTGACTTGCTTAAAAACCTGGACTTAATTCTAACAGCTGTGTAAAATTTGGCTTGTTGACTGAGATGGTATCCGTCCGTTATAGAAATCAGTTTGCCCTGAGGGCCACCCACTCACGCCTGCTGAGCTTGCATTGCCGTGCAGGTTCAAGAATTTGGACACAGATTGGAGCGTGAGACATGTTTGTGGAACAGCCATGTAATGGTTAGACCGATGCACAGGAATGTAGTCCTTTCTGGTGCCTTTTGAATGTGGAATCTATGAGTGGGCTGATGCCCAGGGGCAGTAAGAGGTTAAAGATCTAAAGAGCAGATTTTATGTAGGCCTATATGTAAAGAAAACAGGAATAAATTACAAGTTATTATATGTTTAAAACTGCAGTAGGCAGCCCATATAAAAACACTCACGTGTCCTGACAGTGGTACATGGAGCAAGGTAATCTGTGAAAAAATTCAGGCTCCTCTGGCAAGCCTCATGCCATTTGTAAGAATCCACTGCAAACAAATGAGCCAATGAGAGCCAGGGGAAGTGTCTGACAGAGCATCAGTCACTGCTCATGCACATGCTTTGAACAACTGCCCTCCACAGACTAGGGTAAAACAAGGGTAAACACTGGGGCAGCTTTTTGGAGCTGGAGGGAGCAAAAACATGCGAAAATCACTGTAAAGCATGTTATAGTGAACTGTATGGAGTTTAGGTCATCTTTTGTTTATATCTAAAAGAAAATTTGGAAACAAACCATATATAACTGTGTTGAAGTTCAAAATTTTAAACTAAGTCCATGTTCTTCAGAGCTGAAGAGCAAAACATGCCATTTACTCCACTGTCTGTAGAAACTACGCTGAAAAACAGCTACTCTCGAATGCACTGTTTTTGTGATGTCACAAGAAATCTGCATTTGCATTTACCTAGCCGTTCACCCCTATGTTTATGGGGTGTTGCAGACTGAATTGCTTTTTGAACAAGCCCCATTGTAAGACAGCCAATCAGAACAGAGATCACTTACATATAACAGTCTTAAAGGCACAGCAACAGAAAAAACAACCTGTTAAATTGTAAAAGATCAAAAGAGGCTGGAAAATGGTAATGAATTATGACTCTTGACTTGTACCTAAAACCATAAAAAATGAAAACACAAGTATAATGTAGTACAGTAACCCCTCCGCTTAATTGCGGTTCAGCAGTTGCTACTTCAGTCTCTCACGCATTTTTTCAAAAACTGAACTAATAATTGTTCGCGGAAACCGCAGATATCCTTTTTTTTTTTTTTTTTTTTTGCTTTTTTGACGTCTGGGCCTCGTCCGCCAGGCAATCAGACACCTGAACAGAATGAGCATCTGCAGCTCAGTGCCGCGCCCAAACATAAACAACCAGCACGAGGAAGAGGGGGCATGGCAGACGAGGCCTGGACGAGGTTCGAAAGTATCCAATCCGAGAACGTTATTTATTTCTCTTGCAAAATATAATTGCAATCGCAGCTCACAAGATAATTGCAGTTACCATCGTATATCATCCCTAAGTGACTCATATCACCACGTTACAGCCCAAGCAGAATCAGATGCCTCAGTTCATAGCAGTTATTAAGGTTTTTTCTACATAATTCAGTGTCATTTAGGGTGAGTTTGATATGAAACCAGAATTGTTAACAGTGGTGGTGACTGGAACCAGATGTCGCTCACTCACAGTTATTATCTGACATGGTAATGAGGCCTAAGACATTTGCAGTAGTTTTGAGCAAAGGTTTTGGCCTAATTTTCACAATACGTTCAGGGCAAAGAGGTACATACAGTACATTGTAAAGGCCCAGTCACACTTACATTTGTCAGTGAAGTTTTGTGTAACATTCTTTTCAATGGAATTCACCACAATTAGCTTTTTTCCCCTCATCGCAGACTTCCAGTGAAAATTTGCAGCATTAGCGCTGCTGCTCTGTCTACGGTGACCTCAAAAGGACTTTGAATCTGCACTGAATACTCAAAAACCGAATCAGTTTCTCAGCCCGAAGCATTTCTTCTCAGCTGAATATCAATAAACCTACCGAGGATAGACTTTTTTTTTTTTTTTTTTTTTTTTTACTTTTGTGGTTTTGGCGTTTAGAATCATAATCAGAAAACAGAATAAGAAAACTGCTTATGCAACGATGGTACAGACATACAAACACAAGAATAGTATAAAATATAAAGTCAAAGTAAAACTCTCCAGAAAATACCCTAAAAACAAAATACTGTGGTCAAAAAGAGAGGTGGAGATAAATATTATACATAAAATTATAATAAAATATAAATACTGTAGATAAATCAATTTTATTGTTGCTGAATTACTACTGTTTACTAGTTAACACAAATCTTGATTTGGAGTTTGTTATTGTACATAATAGTGACATGATAAGATAGATATTGCACATGATTATAGCACACAATAAGACTGGGAGAGTCTGATGGGTGGGTGTGAGACAGAGGGTGGAGTTATAGAGTCTGATGGGTGGGTGTGTGACAGGGGGCGGAGTTATAGAGTCTGATGGGTGGGTGTGAGACGGGGAGGAATTATAGAGTCTGATGGGTGGGTTTGTGATGGGGAGGAGTTATAGAGTCTGATGGGTGTGTTTGTGACAGGGGGAGGAGTTGTAGAGCCTGATGGGTGGGTGTGTGACAGGGGGAGGAGTTATAAAGTCTGATGGTGGGTGTGTGACAGGGGGAGGAGTTTGATGCCAGTGGGGAGGAATAACAGAACAGTAATTGAATTTAAAGATAGACTTACTGTTCACTCAATTTATTTAAGGTAACAGCACCGGGCGGCATTCCCTGCAGGCTGGATGCTGTGCTGAGTCCTGCAGTGAAGGAGGAGAGGAAATCATTCCGCAGGTCCAGCACCACATCAGCATCAGGTGCTTTTTTTCCTCATGTAGTACCATATGCTTGTGTCTCACTTACTAGCCTGAGTAAGCAGTAATAGACTTGCTTAAATAGTTTCTAGCATTGTTTTCCTTAAACATGGATAAGAATATGTAGTATTCCTGAAAATAGTTTGTGAATCTGTCCACTCTCTGGCTTGGTATGTCCGGTTGTCCAGCAAAGATGGGGGATGCCGACCCTGATGCCTTCATCCAGGGCATGGAGGGCTACCGGTGGACGGACGCAGATCTGCAGTTCGTCTACCAGGCCAAGCAGCAGAAACGGGTCCAGCAGCTGAAGGTGAAAGATCCAGGCCACAAGAGTTTAATACAGCTGTAGAAGACTTTGTGTATGAGTATAATTTTATTAACCCCCTCGTTTTGTAATGCTGTTTTCATAAAAACTAAACGTTCTTTGGTTTACAGCAAGAGCTGAGTGATTTGCTGACGACTCTGAAGGCTGAGACTCAGAGGCTGGAGCTGGCCGTTGCGTCCAGAGACAAGCTTCAAGCTGAACTTTCTAAGGTCAGATACGGCGTTAGAGTGTGTTCTGTCCTGTCAAACTCCTGAACCCAGCACACCTTTAGAGCAAAATATATCCAGACACCAGTCAACCATTCATTTAACAGTTAAATTACTACTGACACAGATGTGGTCCTGACCTTAAAGGCATAGTTTACCATCTGTGTACAGTGAAAAATTATATATTGGCACGAAAAAAAGCCCCCCCCAAAAAACGCGGAGGAGATCTGCAGTTTCTGCGAATTGGCAGGAGTTTCCGCAAATAATTATCAGTTCAATTCTAAGAAAAAATCTGCGAATGACTGAGGCCACAAACTCTGAACCAACTTCGGGGGACTGACTGTAAAGAAGACCTGCTCTTCTTTAGTTTAGAACTGGAATGATAAGGCTAATGTTGCTATTAGGTAATGTATGTCTACATTCATTGCATGAATAATTGATCATACTTTGTTTTTGACATTTTATTTACAATGGACAAAAGTACGCCACAGAGCACTGTACTAACGGGTGGGCTATAAACGTTCTTAGCTAAATTACCCTAGCTACAGTGCAAAACTAAAGAAGCAATCATGTCTTGACTGCAGGGACATTAGTTTGGTTTGAAAACCACTGGGGTTACTGATCATAACATTTCTGTCGATCGGGCGGCGCAGATTGTTTGTACTGGTGGGGTGTTACCGAGTGTTTTTGTTGGTGTGGGTGAATGTTCAGAAAATAGCACAGATGAAATTTGCAGGGATGAAATCTTTCAAAAAGGCATAAATGACACCTATGCTTGGGGTCTGTTTCAGTCTTCAGAACCTTCCAGTGTAATATTTGTGATGTTCGCGTCTACGTTGCAGACTCTTTCCAGCAAGTTGCTCATTCAACTGTGTCGGGATGTTCTCCTGCGGTCATGTTCCCCTGCTCAACTGGAAGGTCTGGGAGATAAAGATTTGCTCTCCCAGCTCAAGCTGGGGAATGTACAGCAAGCCATCTGTGAGGAGACGGCAAAAGTTATCCGCCTCGAGAAAGAGGTGACCAAAGCTCAGGAGATCAGGTATTGGACCTGCTATGTGAGTTCTCCAAAGCTGATCAGATTCAAAGTACATCAGGGACACCGAATGTGAGCCTCCAATGATGACTGTCAACCTGTGACCCTTGTGTTCTTCAATCTGGTACTGTCAACAGAGGTTTTAACTGAACATTTGCTACTTTGCTATACTAGGTGGTGTTGTGATGCTTTCATTGGTTAGACAGGGAGGAAGAAGTCGTCTAGCCATTCACTCACAACACATCAGTGGGACAGTTAGCCATGAAAAATGCATGCTAACCCAACATATACTCTTTACATTTTAAGCAGATAGCTAAAATTAGCAATTATGTCACAATTGAGCTTTAGGGAAAAACATAAATTTGGAAGAATATGAATATTATTCCGATCATTTGGAACAATATAAAAAATATTGAGTTTTGGCCATATTGCCAGTCCATAGTGTTTGTGCTTCAACCCATCTGACTACGCTTGAGGCTCACTGATGAGTTGAAAAAGTTATGTTTTAGCAATCTTGGGAGGCAAATTCTGGATATTTTCTTCCAGAGAGGAGCAGGCTAAGCTGGACGACTGCCAGAAGAATATCAACACGATCAAGGTAACAGATGGCCCTGAGCAGTGCTTTAAAACAAATCCAGAGAGTCATGTTATTGTTTTCTGAATATGTTATTTTTCTTTGATAGGCTGATATCGAAGCTATGAAGAAGGAACTCTCGGAGTTAAAGGCCCAGCTGTCTGAAAAGGAGGTCTGTATCGACACATTTTTAATTTGGTGTACTGTTTAAAAGGCCTTAACTTGAGGAGATTGTTCCTCTGAAGAATTTCCAGGATTTTTTGCAATCACAAAGACCAAAAGTATGCGGACAATCCTCCTATTTCCTGAGTTGGCCGAGTTTCAGCCACACCCATTGCTAACATGTTTATAAAATCAAGCACTTAGCTGTCAAATCAGCTGAAAATCTGATTAAGTGGGACTGTCATTGGATGCCACACTGAAAGTTCTGCCCTGCTAGATCTGCCCCAGCCACCTGTAAGTGTTATTATCGTGACATGGAATAGTAAACAAATTGGACATAAGGTTACAGGGAGATGGTATGAACTTTACCAAAGCATGGACATGTGTTATATCTGCTGAGAGATGAGGTAAGTGTTGCTTACCTTGGACCTGGAGTACCTCTACCTTGATGTGCCTTCATGTTTTGATATTTTGGTGTGTTGTAGTAGAGGAAAAATGTTAGGGGCGTGTTCCAGGAGCAGGGCTGAGAGATTACACCAAAATGATCATACTGATAATTTTGTCTTTCAGGAGGCCTCAGAGGCAGCTCAGCCACAGGGAAGAGCCCTCAAGGCCCCCAAAACTGCTAAAGCTCAAGCAACGTCTGCTGCATCAAAGCACCCAAAGGAAAAAAACCCAAAGGAGAAAAACCCAAAGGAGGAGAAGATGAGCAAGGTCCATTTGTAAACAGACTTTTGACTCAAAACCAGTTATATGCCGTATTTCATTTCAGAATGGACACCCTGTTATTGTTTTTGAATCAGGTGCACACATATGATCCGGAGGCTGAAACTGCAGACCAAAAAGCCCAGCCACCAGAGACTGAGGTCAGTGCGGTCCTTTACTCTTGTAGCTAAAACTGAATGGTTTTAGACTATTAGATTGAAATGAGGGTCATTTGGGGTCAAATTTGTTCTCAGCAATACCATAAGTGTTGCAGACCAGCGTTTATATGAGATCACACCATGTGCGGTTTTGTTAGGGGACCCAGAAAGCAAAGGAGAGGGTCCGCACGGCGTCCAGAGCGGCTAAACCCAAGGCTGATCCTGCTGAGGTCACTGCCAAGGTCACTGCGAAGAAAAAGACGGCAAAAGAAAAAGCGTCCAAGGAAAAGAGCGCAGTCAAGGTGCAGTTGTGTGTAGGGATTTAACACAAAGCCTATTAGAAATAGTATTTCAGTTCAGATTGGATGCCCTGTTATTGTCCTTGCGTCAGGTTCACACAGATGATCTGGAGGCAGAGCCTGCACACCAGAGAGCCCAACCTCCAGCGACTGAGGTGAGGGCACTCCTCTTGTACTTTACACATGGTTACTCTTGACTTTTAACAGGTTTTAGACTATGTAGTCTATGAATTGGGTTTGAATTAGTTAAAGAAATAGTTTGGTGAAGCTAATTTACCCAGTTTACCCAAGATATCTCTGGAGATACATGGGTTTAGCCCTGAAGCGATGAGACTAATGTAGCTCTAGGGTTTGGTTTGGTCTTGGCGGTCAACTATACTAGGACAATCTTCCTTATTCCTGAGTTGGCCGAGTTTCAGTCACACCCATTGCTAACATGTTTATAAAATCAAGCACTTAGCTGTAAAATCAGCTGAAAATCTGATTGAGTGGGACTGTCATTGGATGCAACACAAAGTTCTGCCCTGCTAGTTCTGCCCCAGCCATCTGTAAGTGTTATTATCGTGACATGGAATAGTCAACAAAATGGACATAAGGTTACAGGGAGATAGTATGAACTTTACCAAAGCATGGACATGTGTTATATCTGCTGAGAGATGAGGTAAGTGTTGCTTACTTTGGACCTGAAGTACCTCTGCCTGGATCTACCTTCATGTTTTGATAGTTTGGTGTGTCGTAGTAGAGGAAAAATGTTAGGGGCGTGTTCCAGGAGCAGGGCTGAGAGATTACACCAAAATGATCATACTGATAATTTTGTCTTTCAGGAGGCCTCAGAGGCAGCTCAGCCACAGGGAAGAGCCCTCAAGGCCCCCAAAACTGCTAAAGCTCAAGCAACGTCTGCTGCATCAAAGCACCCAAAGGAAAAAAACCCAAAGGAGAAAAACCCAAAGGAGGAGAAGATGAGCAAGGTCCATTTGTAAACAGACTTTTGACTCAAAACCAGTTATATGCCGTATTTCATTTCAGAATGGACACCCTGTTATTGTTTTTGAATCAGGTGCACACATATGATCCGGAGGCTGAAACTGCAGACCAAAAAGCCCAGCCACCAGAGACTGAGGTCAGTGCGGTCCTTTACTCTTGTAGCTAAAACTGAATGGTTTTAGACTATTAGATTGAAATGAGGGTCATTTGGGGTCAAATTTGTTCTCAGCAATACCATAAGTGTTGCAGACCAGCGTTTATATGAGATCACACCATGTGCGGTTTTGTTAGGGGACCCAGAAAGCAAAGGAGAGGGTCCGCACGGCGTCCAGAGCGGCTAAACCCAAGGCTGATCCTGCTGAGGTCACTGCCAAGGTCACTGCGAAGAAAAAGACGGCAAAAGAAAAAGCGTCCAAGGAAAAGAGCGCAGTCAAGGTGCAGTTGTGTGTAGGGATTTAACACAAAGCCTATTAGAAATAGTATTTCAGTTCAGATTGGATGCCCTGTTATTGTCCTTGCGTCAGGTTCACACAGATGATCTGGAGGCAGAGCCTGCACACCAGAGAGCCCAACCTCCAGCGACTGAGGTGAGGGCACTCCTCTTGTACTTTACACATGGTTACTCTTGACTTTTAACAGGTTTTAGACTATGTAGTCTATGAATTGGGTTTGAATTAGTTAAAGAAATAGTTTGGTGAAGCTAATTTGCCCAGTTTACCCAAGATATCTCTAGAGATACATGGGTTTAGCCCTGAAGCGATGAGACTAACGTAGCTCTAGGGTTTGGTTTGGTCTTGATGGTCAGCTATACTTGGTTTTTTGACATTTGTGGAATGGTCTAGATTTAAGGGTCAGCTAGAGCTAATTAGCTATTAGCATGATATAATAATGTGAGATCTCTACACTGTATTCTCCACACTGAGAACTGGCCTGTGAAACTCATTGTGTTAGGAGGCCCCGAAGGTGGCTCCGGCAATGAAGAGAGCCGTCAAGGACAAAAAACCCACTAAAGCCTTGGAGAAGCCCCCCGAGGAGAAGGCCCCAAAGAAGAAAGCACCTTCCAAAGATAAAGCCTCAAAGGATATGCGCCCAGTCAAGGTGGTGGTGATTATAGGGATAAAAATCCCCCAGTATTTTAATCAATGCAAAAATACAATACTTAGATTTGATACATATATTAATCATTTTGTCCTCTTTTTCCTAGATGCACACAGAGGGACAAACAGAACAAAATCTTGAGTCTTCAGAGACACAGGTTTCTTTGGTTTCTTCACATCCTTCTTATTGCAGTGCTACAATGGACCAGGCTTGAAGGCAGTCTTTGATTTTATCTAATTATTGGTCACATTAGGGCAGTCTTTTATTTGCCATTGTTTATAACATACTGCATTACCTCTAACTGGATACCATGCAGAAAGTTGAAAATGGTTCGAAGTAGCACTTTTACCTGTTGGCTTAAACATACTAAGTAATAATTTAAATAATTTAACTATATACAGTGCCTTGCAAAAGTATTCACCCCCCTTGTCATTCTCTCTATTTTGTTACCTTACGACCTGGAATTCAAATGGATTTTCGATTTGATTTTAAGTGATGGACCTAGAAAACAAACGACAGATTAAAAACTTGCTTTAAATAATGCATACGTTTTCACCCCCTTTGCTTTGAAGCCCCAACCACTACCTTCAAAAGCCACTTGATTAGTTAAATAAGGTCCACCTATGAGCAGTCTAAGTGTCAAATGATCTCAGTATATGTACATTTGTTCTGATAGCCCCCAGAGTCAACACCTGTGCAACACCACTATGAAGACCGAGGAACTCTCCACACAGGCCAGATACAAAGTTGTGACAAATACAGAGCAGGGTTGGGTTATGAAAAAATATCACAAACCCTGAACATCACAAGGTGCAACATTAAATCCATTATTAGAAAATGGAAAGATTATGGCACCATAACAAACCTGCCAAGAGAGGGTTGTCCACCAAAACTCACAGATCGGGAAAGGAGGGCATTAATCAGAGCAGCAACCAAGAGGCCGAAGATGACGCTGAAGGAGCCGGCGGCTCTACTGCAGAGATGGGGGTTTCTGTCCATAGGACCATTATAAGCCCCACACTGCACAGAGCTGGGCTTCATGGAAGAGTGGCCAAGAAAACAAGGCAGACCGTTTGAAATTTGCCAGAAGGTGTACTGGAGACTCCCCATACATGTGGAAGAAGGTGCTGTGGTCAGATGAGACTAAAATAGAACTTTTTGGCCATCAAAGACAAACACTATGTCTGGCACAAACCTAACACCTCATCATGCTGAGAACACCATTCCCACAGTGTAGCATCGTAGGGGCATCATGCGGTGGGGATGCGTTTCATCAACAGGGACTGGGAAACTGGTCAGAACTGAAGGAAAGATGGATGGCGCAAAATATAGAGAAATTCTTGAGGGAAGTCTGTTTGAGTCTTCCAGAGATTTGAGACTGGGACGGAGGTTCACCTTCCAGACGGACAGCGACCCTAAACACACTGCTAAAGCAACACCCCGGTGGTTTAAAGAGAAACAGGTAAATGTCCTGGAACGACCCAGTCAAAGTCCAGACTTCAATCCAATTGAGAATCCCTGGGATGATTCAAAGATTGCTGTACACAAGCGGCGTCCATCCAACTTTTTTTGCCATGAAGAATGGACAAAAATACCAGAGTCTAGATGTGCCAAGCTTGTGGAGATGTGCGTAAAGAGACTTGGCGCTGTAAGCGCTGCAAAAGGTGGCTGTACAAAGTATTGATTCTGGGAGGGGGCGAATAATTACGCACGCTCAGGTTTTCTTTTTTTGTCTTATTTCTTGTGTGTTTCACAAAAAAAAAAAAAAATTGGCATCCACAAAGTGGTTGCTGTGTTGTGTAAATTAAAAGATACAACCCCCCCAATATTCCTTTTAAATTCCAGGTTGTAAGGGAATAAGATTGCCAAGGGGGGTTGAATACTTTTGCAAGGCACTGTAATGTTCTGAAGAAAATGCAGAGTGATTGTGCAGCAAAGGCAGAGAGATTTCTGCTGTGGTGTTCTAGGTTGTTTCACGTTGTTGACCAGGTGTTGGTGGTGTAATTGAATGAGGTGCTCGAACCTTTGCTGGGGATTCATTACTATGTGAAAAATGATTTAAAAAATGGTTACTATGCTGTATGTCCGAGCAAAAGCCACATTTCCAAAACTGATCACTGTGGATTTCATTTTTGAATATACTCTGGAAAGAAATAAGAGGGCAGAGCAGTTTATTTTGAAATCAGCGTCTCTATGAGTGTGAACCCATTCCATGCCAGTGTCTGTTAAATTCCTACACAAGCACCTCATTCTGCTTTATGA
>JBBIGA010064496.1:0-12301 GCA_037576975.1 Alestes dentex
CTGGTCAGGTTCAGGGACTGGACTGGAAATGAGACTCTGAAAGTCCTTCAGGAAGCCTGGAGAACTGCTCCTCAAGACCACATTAAAATACAAGAAAGTCTTGATATTTGGAAGTAAAATATGAAGAAATGAGAGGGGGCTCAAAGCTAATCAGCCAAGACATGTCTGGAGTCTGAAGTTTGCTTCTTTAGTTTTACACTAAACATGTACATCACCCTTCAAAAAATAATCCAGCAGGCCAAACTACACTTCTGTGTATTTGTACTTGTGAACAAAGACAAGTGATATGAACGATTGGTCTTATAAGCTACACATTACCAGGTTGTAGTAACATGAATCCATTCATCCATCCATTATTTGAACCACTTATCCTTAACCAGAGTCATGGTGGTGCTGGAGCCCAGCCCAGTGGTCCATCCTGGACAGGTCACCAGTCCATTGCAGGGCGGAGACACACACAAACACACACTCACACCTAGGAGCAATTTGGCATTTCCAGTTTACCTGACCTACCTGTCAATGGACTCCATGCCACACAGACACACTGAGAACATGCAAACTCCACACAATAAGGAACCTCACCCACCATCCCCGCCGGAAAAAAACCCACAAGCCACTTTCCTTGATCGGATCCGCAATAGGAACTGTGAGATGGGAATTCATGTGTTTTTCCCCATTGTGCATGAATGTTACATCATCATCCCATGTTCCCACGATAGCATCAGTGGCATCTGACCTTCTATTTCACCTTCTCCCCTGATCCAGAACAGCTGAGGGCTGATCAGAGCTGATCTCTGGAGGAAAAGTTTGTGCTGCAAGTTTGTCATTGATGTGATTTATGGCACATGTGGATCATTCACATCATAATGATGTGAGCTGGGTAGAGGTCATGACGTTCAAATTTTACTGTGTATTGAAATGTCAATAACCCTTCTTGACTAGACTTGTCTTCAACTTGTTAAAAATCAAATAGTTCATGCAACGATTGCTTTGTTAAAAAAATACCTTGCCTTATTTTGAACACTGCATTGTGATCAGTAGAAGGTGTCTGTAATGCCAGCAGCTATTAACATCAGAAGAAGATGATGATGAATGTTTTGTGAAATCATGAATGGGTCTTTCTCATTTTCTCTTTGGGTGTGTGTGTGTGTGTGTGTGTGTGTGTGTGTGTGTGTGTGTGTGTGTGTGTGTGTGCGCGCATGTGACAGGCAGGTTCTGATAGTGAGCTTTTTTTGCCCCACCCGATCCATTTTTGGCATTTAACGACGCAGTGTGATAGGGGATACATCATTGGTACATCTGTTGGTTTTTATGACATCCATCAGATTCAAAACGACCTGTTTTGAAGATTAATTGCTCGATATGGACTGGGGAGTGAACAACACATTTAGTGAAAGGAAAATGCATTTTTCCATGACATGGACTCTTTTAAAGGTGCTTTTATGTCCGCTGTGGTAACCGAATAGGTAACAGACCTTTACCATATCCACCGTTCTTACTGTTACAGTGTGTCTGCCCGTCCCTTGCTAGAAATATGAAACCAGAGGAGTGTATTGAGGACTTACGTTGCAGAAGATTCTCCAGATGCTGCACAAACTCCTGATACTGTGAGGGGTCCGACTTGTTGTACACTATTTCCAATGCTTTTGGTCTGATAACCAAGCCTGAAACATAATGTTAACACATGATAATGCTCTTTTGTGTATTCCTTTATTTTTGCCACTGTTGTTGGTTGGAGAATTTTAAAGAATGCAAAAATCCATTCAAAACACAAACCTATCATCAGCTCAGAGATGTCAGGATTACTCCGTTAAACCCCCGTATCACACTTCAATTTTGCAATATTACATATCTTTGAGCGGCAAAAGTATATGAACCTCTGCTTTCAGTATCTGGTGGGACTCCCTTGTGCAGAAGTAACTGCAACCAAATGGCTTGGAGGAATTTTAGCCCATTTCTCTGTAAAGAACATCTTCAACTCTGGGATGTTGGTGGGTTTCCTCACATGAACTGCTCGCTTCCGGTCCTTCCACAACATTTCACTTGGGTTAATGTCAGGACTTCGAACCAGCCATTCCAAAATATTACCTATATTCTTCTTTAACCATTCTTTGATAGTGGACGTTTTGCTCGTCTTGCTGCATGATCCACGTTCTCTTCAGTTCATGGACTAACGTTTTCCTTTAGAATTGCCTGGTCTAATCATAATTCATCATTCCATCAATGATAGCAAGCTCATGCTGGCCCAGATGTAGCAAAACAGACCAAAACCATGATACTACCACCATGTTTCACAGATAGGAAATTGTTCTTATGCTGGAATGCAGTGTTTTCTTTACTCCAAACAGCTTCTCATTTACAGCAAAACATTCACGAAACATTCATCCAAAAGCTTTTGGCTTGTCCATGTGATCGCTAGCAAACAGGTAGCAATTTTCTTTTTGGGAAGCAGTGGCTTTGTCCTTGTAACCCTGCCAAGCATGACATTGGTTTCCAGCATTCTCCTGGTGGTGGACTCATGAACATGAACACTTGCCAAAGGGAGAGAGGCATTTGGTTGCTTAGAAGTTACCCCGGGTTCCTTTGTGATCTTGCGGACAGCTCTTGGAATGATCTTTGGTGGAGTTGGACAGAGACGGTCTTTAGAGATGATTTTGTAACCTTTCTGGTATGATGAGCATCAACAACCTTTTCTAAGATCCTCAGAAATCTCCTTTGTGCCATGATATACTTCCACAAACATGTGTTGTTTAGAACAGACACTGAAAACACCTGACCCTAATTAACTGGTTAACCTCAAATTAACTTCAAATTACCTTCAGATTAAAGGTTCACATACTTTTGCCCCTTTTAGTTATATAATACCGGATCAAAATGAATGACCAAATATTGTTGTCTTCTTTTTTACTTCATCGACTTTTACTTTTATCAAGCAAAACTGTATATATTACATTCTGAATGTGTTGTGATAAACACTGAATAAGAAGCAGCTACAAAACAGCATATTTGTGGTCAGAGTACAGATGTGTCATCTGTAAAACAAAAAAACTGCATTCCAAAACCCAGGCTGCAACCCAGGGTCCTTAGTATCACAGGTAAGTAGATACAGATATACCAGTAGCACATTTTCAAACCTTCAGAATTAAGGAAGTGTTTCTTAGCTATATTCAAAGGAATCTTCTGATTGGAATGGCATTCAATGACGTAGTGGTCTAAAAAAGCAAATCCATTACAATGTAATGGATGTGACTGACTGATTCATCAACTCATATAACACCTGTTAAACTGATTACCACCATCATCATTATCAAATGACATTCTTTCCCCTTGATTGTATTTGATGTTTATGTGTGACAACTACTTTTGTCACTCTGTTAGTGTACCAAGCCCATTTAGTTCACCAGCGGATAGAATTTCTCGATCTATTACATTCAGATACACTGGTTGAAGTGTATGTCTGATTATCACACCATTGTGTGTCTATCAATGCGTAACAAATGTGTCATCTGTGCCTGATGTGTTCAATGTCTATGCTGGGACTCACCTGGGGAGGGGACGCGGTCGTTATATTTAGGGACATTGTCATCCAGAGTCTGAAGCATCGCCCACATGGTGAGACTGAACATTCCAGCCAAGAAGCCATAGAAGACCAAATAAAAGAGGAGGATGAGGCCTAAAAGACCAAAAATAACACAGTCAAGGTTTAAGAACGCATTTGACACCATAATTTAACTTTAAAGTGACAGTCTGGGGAAAAAAAAGAATTTCCAGACTTCCTCCCCCATTATCCCAATTCTGTCCATCAGATAGGTTTTTGTTGATAGGCCTGCTTCCTTAGTTTTGTGCTGGAGCTATGAGACACATGTAGCTGACAAGTAATATAACTGTACACTAACGCCTAAATCATCAGATACTTAAACTGCATTGCGCTCTTATCTCTGATAGATAATTTGTGCTGTTTCAGACACTGTGCAGTATACTGTTCTCAATAAACACGGATAAAACTCTTGTTCCTGATCACGTTTTTAGCGATATGTCCTTGTTTTGACCACTCTTATGGATAAGGAATGCACTGATCATATTTACATGTCCAATTCCAATTTCTTTACATCCAAATTGGCCAATGATTAATTTCTGTTATGCATTTTTCAACCCAAAGCTCACACAGCCTAGGTAAAATTAACAGATGACACACACTAGCACATTTCCAGTACCTTTTATTCACCAATTTGCTTTTTAATGACTTTTTTTCATAAACAAATCAGCTGATTTTCATGTATTACATCAAAAGTCAGAGGCGACTGGCGGTTTAGCTCAATGAGTCATGCATAATTATTCTACAACATTTTGACACAGATGTAGGAGCAGCGTTCAAACAGTGTAAGTGCACTTATCTGCCTCACATTCAACACCTCATGAGATCCGCCACATTTAAAATAATGAATTGTCTAATCGCTTGCAACATGATTGGAGAAAAAAATCTACCATTCTGATCCGAGTATCAGAGAAATAGCATTTTTACCAAGTTTGTAGCTTTAACCTTAGTATTTGCATGAGAAAAACGTATAAATCAAGGTGTAAAAAAAAATGAAACAAAAGTGTTCTTCTGAGCAATGCCAAAGAAGAACCATTTTTTGGGTCCCTAAAGAATGGTTTAGTGGATTATTTGATATAGAATATATAAATGAGACGTGTGTATGTGTGTGTGTGTGTAAACCTTTCTAAAGTTTAAAGAATCACTACATAATGTAAAAGAAACATACATGACAGCATGAGGGAGTGAAGGCTCCTGAGTCATGTTTATTAATACTGAAATAAGGGAAGTCTATTGACTGGCTGAAAAATAAACCTAAATCTTAAGGCCTGTGCTACTAAAACAGGCTCCAAAATGAATCAGAATTCGTTCTAATAAGCTACATCTCAATTCTAAAACAAACAAAACCCTGGCTCTTATACACCCCTTTAATCAATACTGGTTGTTAATTTGATTAATTAATACAGATTACAGTTTCCATACAGAGGTTTAGTGAGGCATTACTGCTGTGATTGATGTTTATTGGATTTACATTAGGGCCCAACAACTACTATGAAAATCGTGTCGCCAAATAAAGGCAGTTTTAAGATGCAAATTCCGCAACCCATTAAAATAAAATTGGACGATCTCGTGTGATTAAACAGACTCCAGTATTAGCTGAACAACGCTTTAGTGACTTACAAGATAAGAGGCTAATGGCAGCAGCCTTAATATTCTCTGATTTTATCGAGCAGCCAATTTATCGGTAGGGTGGGCCGTAATGTATATCGCATAGTTATAAGTCAATACGGCCAAAGGAAATTTGCATTACTCCATTTTAGTCTATTATAATGTAAAACAGGTCTGCTTTGACCTTGAAGGCCTACAGTAAGAGCTTTGCATGAAAATGACACACACACACAGCCAATCGGGGTAAATGAGAGCATTTTACCCAAATGCCACTTTCAATTTACATCTCAAAACACATTTTCACACCAACGCAGAGCCAGTTAAGTGCTAATAAGAACGACCAGACTTTGCCAGATATAAATCTCTGAAGACCCTCATGCAGCCGTGCTAGCTGGGCTAACCAGAGCTTGTGGAAAATACCCAGCCCCACTGACAGCCTCCACTGATGGGTGAAATGTCTTTGTCAATCATGGGTGTCATTTCTGAGAAAGGTGAGGGTTCAGAGAAGAGCCTTTATGAAGCTTCTTCAGGCCATGGAGGTAAAAATGAATTTGAATTGATTAACAGAGGGCAACACCCAAATGTGGCAAATACGTGCACCCTAATTAGCACTTTGAGAAGCGAAACAGGGTTTTAGAATCATAAATGGCATTCAGAGATTCAATAATCAGGCTTCTCATTCTTATTGGAATTTTCCATTCCACCTTAAATGGCTCTGCAGCTCCATTCAAGCGCCTCATTTAAGGTGGAAAGGAAAATTCCAATAAGGTCCAATGAAAAAATGTGATTTTATACGTTATTTGAAACGGTATTTACAACATTATAGTGGAAGACAGCTCTTTATACTAAGATTTATTCAGATTTCTATGATAGACCTTTGAATAGCATGAGAGGCCATTCATTTGACCACCTTAGTCCATTGACAGCATATGAGCAACCATGGATGCTCATAAGAAATTAATGGTATTGTGCTATTAAGATGATTTATGACCTCTAACTGATTTTCTTTGCATGCAAATAGGTTTTTCTCTGTCTTACCCCAGCTACTGGCAGTGCGACCGATAAACTCCCCTGTTCTTGGGTTGTAGATGGCATGTTTCCAGGTGGATTCGGCTTCAGCTTTCTCCTCTCCTGGCTTTTCCTCCTTTTTGGACATGGTTTAGTCTTAAGAGTGGCGTGTGGCTCGGCTTTTTGTGGTCAGGATAGACTGTGCAGGGAGGCAGTGGTGTGCAGAGAGTGAGCCTGAGGCTTTAAAGAGCTGCTCATCAGCATCCCAGCAAAAGAATCCCTTCTGAACGAATCTTCGAATCAATCGGCTCAAAAGATTCACTCCTGCCTCTCGTCACTGATTAGCTACTTCCTCCCTTTTCCACCCTATATTGACATCCCACTAAAGCAGCACTTGCAGCTAAAATTTCTTAAAGGATGCATATAAATACGATGTAAGAAATTGAAAATGATTCACTGATTCAGTTTAATGAATCGTTTCCGTACCCTAAACACAGCGCAGCAGCAGCGAGCCCAAGATTCGAATTGTTTGTAGTTCCGAACCGAATCAGTTGAGGCGTCGATGACGTTATTCAGCCCCCCTCCAATCAGAACGCGGGGGGAAGGGGACAATCATTTAACCCCCAGATTCATGTTCAATGATCCGTGTTAAGATGAAGTCCCTCACACACGTTGACTGCCACATACACTATATGGACAAAAGTATTGGGACGCCTGACCATTACACCAGCTTCAGTGACATTGCATTCAAATCCATAGACTTTAATATGGAGTTGCCTCCCCCTTTGCAGCTGTAACGGCTTCCACTCTTCTTGGAGGGCTTTCCACAAGAGTTTAGAGTTTCTGCAGGAATTTGTGTCCATTCATTCTGTAGAGCATTTATAAGGTCAGGCACTGATGTTGGACACGAAGGTCTGGCTCACAATCTCCGTTCCAGTTCATCCCAAAGGTGCTGGATGGGGTTGAGGTCAGGGCTCTGCATGGACCAATCAAGTTCTTCCACACCGAACTCATCCAGCCATGTCTTTATGGAGCCTGCTTTGTGCACAGGGACACAGTCATGCTGGAATAGAAAAGGTTCTTCCCCAAACTGGATCCACAAAGTTGGAAGCATGACATTGTCCAAAAGTGCGTTGGTCTCCTGAAGCATTAAGATTGTCCTTCACTGGAAGTAAGGGGCCTAGCCCAAAACGGTGTGTCCCAATACCTTTGTCCATATAGTGTATCATGATGTGACTCTAAAGCAATGATAATAAAGAAAATAAAGGCTATAAGATAATAATGGTTATTATATTATAACGCTTGTATTTTATGGTTGCACCTATATTATGGCTTGCAATAGGTGCAACACTTCCACACGATAAAACACTGACTCCAGAACAATGCAGCGTATGCTGTTTTCTAAGATGGATCTCTGTACTGGAAGCTGACGGTCCTCTGGGATTTAGACTGCTAGTTGCTAGGAGAGATTTAGGTAGTCTACCCACCCCCATCACAGCCCTCCACACACAACACGTTCTCCTACTGGCAACGCTGGGAAATCCTTGGTGACGTAAGCAGCTCCAATAGTAAATGGGTTGAGCCTGAAAACACTGCCAAATTACAGGACACACAGTGAGTGAGTACTGGCTCAAGTCCATGTGTTGAGTGATGCATGGATGCACACCTAATTAAATCCTAAATATTTTGTTGAAGTGTACACAAGCCATAACAGCCCCGGGCCCTATTTCCCAAAAGCACACGATCATCTCGACTAGTGGGGTCTATCGTGTGCTGCTCGCTGTATCACTTAAGAATCATCTTTGTGTTGTGATTAGTTTAGGAAAACTGCCTGTTTACATACCCCACAATCAATCACGCCATTAGAAATAAATGACAGTAAAACTGCTGCAGCTGCGTTGACTGAAGTGAAAAGACATTTACAGAAAATCTGCTCAAAAGAAACATAAGCAACTAATTTCTCCAAATGCGTAATCATCATTAGTTTGCTAGCATACTAGGAAGAATAAAGCATAAAATGCGGTGTGGTGTGGTGCGGTGCTCTTTTTCGAGTTCTGAAATCTTCAGCCGATTTTCAAGGTTTATTTTCAGATATGTTTTGTATGGTTGTCTTGTAATGTTCAACCTCTTCTTCAGTTTCTTTACTGACTGAAAGGCATTCATTTCTAGGCTTTGTTGATATTTAGTAGAATCCTTTCTCCCCTCAGTATCTTAATTTCCTCTTCCACTGACTGCCACACAACCCCAAAGCATAATAGACCCACCCCCCTTCTCAACAGTTGACAAGGTGTCCTTGTTTCAGATATTGATTTCAAAGTGCCACTGGTTTATCTGTGTTGCAGACTTCAGACAAAGATATTTATGATGAGATCACAGGGAAGGTTGTCTTTCGGTGACCCTTCCATGTAGGTATTGATGTTTCTGTAGCAGCATTGCACTGTATGTTATTACTCCCATGCCAGCCAAATATTGATGTAGGGCCTTTGCAGTGATGTGGGGGTTTTGCTTTACATGTCTGACCAGTTGATCAGATTTTTAAAGATTTTTCATGGCCTTCAAGATCTTCACCTTAATAGATCTCCTCAACTTCTAATTTCATAGAAATGTTCATATTTTGTAGTCTCATTTTGCCTTGTAGGAGTTAGTTATCTTCAGTTTGAGATCTTCAGTCCACTGCTTGAGATTTTTAAAGGGTCACAGGGTTAGTTATGCTCTGAAATTGTCCACAGCTGACTTGGACTAAGGCCTAATGAGTCTCATAAACTCTGAAACAAAAACAACACTAGAGGAATCGACTGAACAAACTTTTGCACATCACAATTTATTTTTGTATCATCGATAGGGTCAGTTCAACATACAAATGGTAATTGTGCATTAAAAATGTGCCATATTTAACTTTGTTAATGTTTCAGTCAGAAAATCAATCAATCACATAATTTGAAAGGGGAGCCCAAATTTTTGAATACAACGGGAAAGGGATTTAGCAGATTATTCTGATTTCTGATTCTGAAAAAGTTGTTTTTTTATGGCTTCTCCGAATTGCACATCCTTGGATTGCTTTATTCTAATTTACTTTAATGGGTGCATATATGAACGCTTTGTTTTTAATAGTTGGATTATTAAGGGATTATTAGGCACCATGAAATCACCACCCGTCAGACTGTTATATTGCGATTATAAGTGTATATGAAGGCTTTTTATTCTGATTGGCCTGTTAGTCTGATTAATGAAGGATTGTTACTATGCGTGCAGCCAGTGTTTCACACTCATATAAAAAGAAAATGGAGGAAAATGCTGCTGCAGCCCCCACTGCTTTCACATCGCAGCTAATTCCTGAACACTGGAGCTTTAATGAGGCAGCGCTGTTAATTAGAGACAGAACCTCTGTGAACTCAGCTCAGAATTACACAACACCACACGCAGAGAGAGGGGGGGGCTTGAGAGAAAGGGAAAGAGAGAGAGAGAGAGAGAGAGAGAGCTTCTCGTTCATGCTGATGCTTCATGTAAAGCAATAACTGATGCGCTAAAAACTGAAATGTGTGTTGAGATGCCCCGCCCCCCCGTGCCTTATTGATTGTAGAATAGTGTTGATGGTTGAACTACGCTGTTTCGCGCTCCGTGTGGATCCGGACGTGTCTGTTTGTGCTCGTGTGGACCTGCTGTGTTTGTTCAGGGCTTTTTACCCGCGACGTTCCAGTGCCTTTAGACTCCGCCCCCCTCGCTTATTATTCACAGTCCAATTTTAAATATATTTAGAGGGGGGGGGGGAAACGTACCGTCTAAGCGTCCAGGTCGTCTTCTCCCATCCCTGCTTCAATACTCCTGCCTTCCTACACGACCTCCGTCAGCCACTTCCGGTCCTGTGCGAAAGTCTTGGCACCCCACGTCTGTTCCCCTGCTGTACATGTAAAAGAAGTTATTGCACATTCTATGTTCTGTGTTTTGTTTTTGAGAATGCAAGTAAATAGTAAACTGTGCACTAAGATTTGCAGGAAAATGCCATGTTTCCCAGATGAACGTCCTGGATGATGTACGTTCACTGGTTTTGCACACGGCTGCCTAGTACAAGTGAGTGTAGAGTTTCCCTGTAAAGCCTCTGCCCATTGACTTCTATTACAAGGAATGGAGAAACACTGGAGTGTCCCTTTAATCCGGTTAAGTGCCTCCAACTACTGTGTTTGCAGTGTGTGTGTGTGTGTGTGTGTGTGTGTGTGTGTGTGTGCATAAATGAATGTGTCTTTTGGCGTTAGACAGAATGCTAACAATGTTGAGCGGTCTGCATTGGAATGTTTTTTTTTTCCTTGAAGTACTGAAGGCTTTGAAGCGTGGGGTGTGTGTGTGTGTGTGTGTGTGTGTGTGTGTGTGTGTGTGTGTGTGTGTGGTGTCTGTGGAACACATGGGTATGCAGCCCCACTGCTTTAAAGCTACAGAAACATCCTGCCATCCAGCCGGACGCCTTTCCTGCACCACAACATGAACAGAATAAAATATTTTCTGCATTAAAATCATAGGGCCTGAAACATATAAAAGAATAAAAGAAAGGAATACATTGAAAATTCAAAACAAAAGAGGATTTAAAAGTATGGAAGTGCAGATATTTAAAGAAGGTGGAGGAGAATGGTGCAGGTTTAGCAGCTTTTTAAAGCTCCAGTCGGTGCAGATCTGATTCTGAGGGGCAGTTGGTTGAACAGCATGGTGGATAAACACCTTTGCACCAGGTTTAGTTTCAGATCTTTTCTCCACTAGCTGAGCAGCTCCTGCAGATCTGAGAGACCCACCAGGACCAGAAACATCTCACATATCAGAGATGGAGTTAGGACCCAAACCACTGAGGGACTTTTACATGATGAGAAATGCTTTGAAATCAGTTCTGTACTGAACTGGGATCAGTGTAAGGACCTGAGAACTGGAGTGATCTCTCTTTTCTTGGTTTTGATTAGAACTCTGGCAGCAGCATTTCGAATAAGCTGGAGCTCCAATGGACTGTTGGGACTTTTGTTTGATTGCACACACACACACACACACACACACACACACACCATCGTACATGCATGCAGCTGGGTGTCATTTACTGTACGACTCGTGTTGTTGGGCTGAAATGTAATTCTTTGATCAATCCGAAGCCATAAAAATTGTACTTTTGGGACTTTGTGAGGTCACTGCTGCTTAAAGTTCCTTTTTTTTAAGCATGGCAGTGCACCCAGCTGGACTGTGGCCTTTTCTGGACGTGTTCATACGCCACATGGACAAAGTAACCCGACTGTGATCATATTGCACCATGTAATCTTGATACTGCTTTGTAATAACACATTAATACACATGTAACAGGGTTAGAGGGCCAATATGATGGGAAAACGCTCTTGCTTTTTTTTTTTTTAAATGAGCTTGAAATACTATGTTCAAACACTGTTTTCAAAGTGCGCTGTTCACTCCCCACTCCAGTGTTTTTAAAAAGTCTGTCCTTCGAATTTTCTGTTTTTGTGAGGTCACAAAAAAGCAACATTTGCATATATCAGTCTAAAACAGATTATGTCCTCCACACATGATGATGTGAGTTTAGCGACCCTTTAAAACATCTCCCCACTGACTCCGTAACTGTGGTAAATAAACAGAGTTTTAAAAACACACCCTTCGCTTCTTCACAGCTGTTCTTGTGATGTCACAGCCATCAGTTTACATGGGACAGTGCAGTGCCACCTGTTCACTCTGTTCAACTACTGAACACTTATCTAGAACCATGACTACAGTCCCCACGTGGACTACAGAATTAAAGGTATTAGTAGTTTTATTATTGTTAGTTTACATATATATATATATATAGTATATGATTACTGAAATGATAAATATATATAGTTACTATATGTGTATATATGTATCTATCGCTAATATTAAAATTAAAAAGATTAATAGTATTATTTTGTGATATTACGAGATCCCTGACCTTAACCCATCGTCTCTCTGTCTCTCTGTCTCTCTCTCTCTGTCTCTCTCTCTCTGTCTCTGTGTCTCTCTCTGTCTCTCTCTCTCTCTGTCTCACTCTCTCTCTGTCTCTCTCTCTCTCTGTGTCTCTCTCTCTCTCTGTTTCTCTCT